>LNAC01001652.1:50068-83539 GCA_002007465.1 Ailurus styani
CCCAGAGAAATATACACTAACCTACTCAGAAGAGACCTGGAACTGGGGATAAAAGTAAGAGGGAAAAAAAACCCAAACCAAAACCAAACAAACAAAAAAACCCCAAAAACACAAAATCATACAAAAACTAAACAAACAAAAATGAATAAAACAAAATCCTATATCTATATTATCTATTTCTATTTCTATATCTATATCTGTCTATGACTCTATCTCTATATCTATCTCTATATCTATCTATTAGATTGGTGAATTGAACAGACCCTATAAGTATCCAAAAAATAAGGTTAAAAACAATGAAGGGGTAAAATATGATTATAACAATGAAAATTAAAAAAAAAGAATAAAATGTGTTGATACAATATAAGAGTTAAGAATGTTAAAATAGGAAAAGGGAATAATAAAAAAAAAGTAAGAAAAAATTTCAAAGAAAAAAAATCAATGAATTTAATTTTGAATTACTGAAGAATCATGGGGAAAAAGCCGTGAATTGTCTCCGTTGCTTTTCCATAGTTCTGGGGTTCCGCAATGCTTAGCAGCCTTGAACTTGACTTTGACTGGATGTTTTTTTTTGTTTTTTTGGTTTTTTTTCTCTTGGTCTTCTGGCGGAGGGGCCTGTTGCTGTGATTCTCAAGTGTCTCTGCCCGAGGTAGATTCCAGTGCCCTCGCCAGGGCCCAGGCTAAGTAATCAGCTCGGGTTCGCTCTCGGGAGCTTTTGTTCCCTGAACGCTTTCCATACCTCATTGGAGGACGGGACTGAAAATGGCGGCTTCCAGTCTCCAACCCGGAGGAGCCGAGAGCCTGGGGCCTCAGTCCTCAGCACGCCTCAGAGAAAAGCAGTCCCTCCTGTCTCCTGGTCTCCGGCCGTTCTCTGAGCTGCCCTGGCCTGTGACCGAGTGTCTCTGTCTCTGGCATGGCCCCATTTCAAATCTCCAAACCCGGTAGATCCTGCAGCTGCTCCTGCGCCGCTCCTCCCGGAGGAGGAAGGAGGGGGTCTCTCCTGGTCTGCCGCCCATGGGGTCCCCGCTCACAGAGCAGTGGCCCAGCTGTGCTTCAGATCACAGCCCAAGGTATCCCCGAGCTGAGAGACACCTCAGCTCAGCTCCGTCTCTCCCGCCGGCTTCTCTCTGAGACCTGGGAGCTTGNCACACTGTCCCTGCAGGGGCTTCACCCCCCGCTTGGTCTCTGGGGCGACATCCCTCAGTGGAGCCGACTTCTAACAGTTCCGAGTCTGTGCTCCTCTGCTCGCTCCCTTGCCGGCAGCCGGCCCCTCCCCCCGGGTCTATCTGCCCGTCGCCTCAGATTCACTTCTCCGCATGTCCTACCTTCCAGAAGGGGGTCAATTTTCTGTTCCTAGAATTGCAGCTCTTCTTCTCTTCAATCTCCGGTGGAATTTGTAGGTGTTCAGAATGGTTTGATAGCTCTCTGGGTGAATTCCTGGGACCTGATGATAATCGGTCTCCTGCTCCTCTGCCATCTTGCCGCTCATCAGTTTTTCAGTTCTTTAGAATTCTTAATATGCAGTTACCATATAAAGTAGAAATTCCTATCCTAAACATCTGCCTAAGAGAAATGAAAACACATGTCAGCACAAAAACCTAAACATTAATGTTTATAGCAGAATTATTCATAGTAGTTAAAAAGTGAAAACAAACCAAATTGATGATCAGATAAACAGAATTTGGTATATCTACAATGAAATATTATTTGCCAATGAAAAGGGATAAAATACTGATAGATGCAGCAAACTGGATTAACCCAAAATACTTCATGCTAAGTGAAAAAAGCCAGTCACAAGCCATTGTCTGTTGTAGGATCCCTTTTATGTGAAATAGCTACAATAGCAAAATCCACAGAGACAGAAAACTATCTGTGCTTGCCTAGAGCTGGTGGGGGGAACCAAGGAGGGAGGATAAAAATGACAGGTAGGCAGTACAATCTTTCTTTCAGAAAGAATGAAAATGTTTAAAAATTAGACTGTGGAGCTGCTTACAAAACATAATAAACATATTAAAAACTATTGTACACTTTCAATGGATAAGCTTTATGGTATGTAAACTATATCTCAATAAGGTTACTTTAAAATATATGGAGAAGTAATGATATTATTAGACAAAAACCAAGGAAATTCATTGCAACCAGACCTACTCCAGAAGAAAAGTTAGAGGAAATTTTTCAGGTGGAAGGTGTATGGTATAGGCTAGAAACTTGTCTACACAAATAGATCTAGAAATAGAGCATTAGAAATGAAAAAAATAAAGATGAGATAAATTTTTTTTCTAATTTTAATTTGTCCTAAAATACATGTTGTTTAAGGCATCAGTTTTATATGCTTTTAATAATACAAACTGTGTGTTTATTATACATGTAAAAGTCATGTGTGTGATGACAGAAACGAATGATTAGAAGAACTGGAGATGTACTGTCTTTACACATGATGTGTTAAAGTGTTCAAAGGTGTGTTCAGAGTATTTAAACATGGATATATTAAGCCCTAGGTCATCCACTAAAAACTATTTTAAAAGAAATGTCAATTAGTTAATAGAGGAGTTAAAAAAGAATCATAAAAATCATTCAAAGAAACTCAGAGAAGTCAGTAAACAAGAAACAAAGACACCTAAAGGAATAGAACTATAGAATAGAAATCAGCTACCAAGAGACACAAATATGCTTCCAAACTAATTCCAAATGATGTATATAGATACTTCTCCCTCCAAAAGATGAATCTGAATACCCCTCACTGTGGAGTATATTCAGTCAGTGTCTTGCTTCCAAAGAATGGAATTTGGGGGTTTGGGGGGGAAACATAGAAACTTTCCCTAGAGAAACCTACCAAAAACCACCTTACCCAAGTGATCAAGGTTGATATCACAAATTATGTCACATGGATATTAGGTACCCAGGACACCTCACTTGTGGCATTCTTCTAAAAAAAACCCCTAATCTCACTCTAATCATGAAAAAACACGAGAAAAACCAAAATTCTTTTATGACATTACTATCATTTATTTCACTTATCCATATGCTGTAATCACCCAATAGTTGCTATTATTTACTATCATTTATTTAAGGTTATCTTTCAAATAATTTAGAAATAAGAACAATAAAATATTTCTTTAATCCACTTCAGTGTTCTTCCTTTCTGGATATAGACTCAAATTTCTGACCTATATCATTTTCCTTGCTGAAGAAATTTTAACTTTTTTTTTTTTTCGCAATGTGTGCCTGCTGCTGCTGAATTACCTCAGTTTTTATTTGTCTGGAAAAGTCTTTGTTTTCCTTATTTTTAAAGAATAATTTCTCTGAATGTAGAATTCAATGTATATGTGTCTCTCTTTCTTTTTTTTTTTGATACTTTACATTTTTTATTCCAGTTCCTTCTTTCTTTCATGGTTTCTGACAAGTTGTACACTGTAATTCTTTTTTTTTAATTTTATTTATTTATTTGACACAGAGAGAGAGAGATTACAAGTAGGCAGAGAGGCAGGCAGAGAGATAGGGAGAGGAGGAAGCAGGCTCCCCGCTGAGCAGAGAGCCCAATGCGGGCCTCGATCCCAGGACGCTGAGATCATGACCTGAGCCGAAAGCAGAGGCTTTAACCCACTGAGCCACCCAGGCGCCCAGTACACTGTAATTCTTATCTTCATTTTTCTATAGGTAAAGAAGTGTTTTTCCCCTCTGGCTCTTTTGGAGATGTTCTTTCTTTCTCTTTCATTTGGTTGTTTGTTTGTTTGTTTGTTTTATCCCGTACAGTTAGGATATGATGCTATGTATAAATTTTTTGTTTATTTGTTTAACTAATTTTCCTACTCTATTTTCTATGCTTCTTGGTTCTATGGTTTGTGTTTGCATTACTGTTGAAAATTTCTTAGCTACTACAAATATTTCTTCTATTGCATTATCTTTCTGTATTACAATTATATATAGTCACACCTTTTGAAACTATCTCACAGTTCTTAGATGTTATGTTCCCCTTTTTAAAGTCTTCAAAAAATTTTTTGTCTTAGCATTTCATTTTAGGAAATTACTATTGCCATAGCTCAAGTTCACTGATTTTCTTTGGCCTTTTCCTACCAATCTATAGATGAGCCCATTAAAGGCATTATTTTTTTTTCTTTTCTGTTACAGTGTTTTTTATTTTCACCCTTCTTTTTAACTCTTTCCTAGAGTTTCTTTCCCTGCTTACATTACCAATCTGTTCTTGTACTTTATTCCTTTTGAGTTCTCAACATATTAATCATGACTACTTAAAATTATTTTTGTTTTTAAACCATTTAAATTCCCTGTCTGATAACAATTTTCAACATGTCTGTCATATTCAAGCGTATAAAACAGTCTGAAAGTTACTCCAAATGTTAAACATATAGTTGCCATATGACCCAGAGTTTCTATTCCTAGATATATATCTAAGAGAAATGAAAACAGAAGTCCACATAAAAACTTGCATAGAATGTTCATGGCAGCATTTGTTGTAATATATAAAAAGTGGGAATAATACAAAGGTCCTTCAAATAATGAATTGATACATAACAAAAGATATATTAATTGACAGTTGTGGTAGGCAGAATAATGTCCCTGCCCCAAAGATATCCATGTTCTAATTCCAAGAACCTATAAATTAAATATCTTACATAGCAAAAGGACTTTGCAAATGACATTAAGGATCTTGATGGCAAGGTTATTCAATATGAATTGGGTGGGTCTAATGTAAATACCCTTAAATGTCTTTAAAAGTGGAAAGAGGAGGCAGAAGATGAGAGTCAGAAGGAGATGAGACTGTGGAAGCATGATCAGAGAAATGAAATGTTGCTGGCTTTGGATGATGAGGAAGAGGGCCTCAATCCAAGGTGGCCTTTAGAAGCTGGAGAAGGCAAGGAGATGGATAGTCCCTTAGAGCCTCTATAAGGGATGAAAGCTCTGCTGACACCTTGATTTTGTTTTTTAAAATTTTATTTATTTATTTTAGAGAGATAAAGAGAGCACAAAAGCAGCAGAGGCAGAAGGAGAGGGAGAGAGAAACACGAGCAGATTCCACACTGAGTAATGAGCCCCAACCAGGAGCTTGTCCTGGGGCTCAAGCTCACAACACTGATATCATGACACTGAGATCATGACCTGTGCCAAAACCAAGAGCCAGAGGCTTAACTGACTGTGCCACCCTGGTGCCCCACTGATGACTTGATTTTAATCCAATACACCTGTGTTGGACTTCTAACTTATGAGACTGTAAGATAATAAATATAGGTTGTTTTTACTCACCAAATTTGTAGTAATTTGTTACAACAGCAATAGAAAACTAATACAAAAATGAAAAGGAATGACGTTTTGACACATGCTAACATAAATAAAACTTGTCAAACAACATACTAGGTGAAAGAAGCCAGGCGTAAAAGAGCATATATTGTGTGATTCCACTCACATGAAATGTCTAGAATAGTACTTCTATAGAGACAGAATATAGATTAGTGGTTGCCAGGGGCTGGGTGGTGAGGCAGAATAGGGCAACTTCTCATGTGTATTGGATTATTTTAGGGATGACAAAATACTATAAATTTACATTGTGATGATGGTTTCATAATTCCATGATTATAATAAAAACCCTTGAATTTTACACATTGAAAGGGTTATGTTATCTGAACTATATAAAACTTTAAAAAAGAATAGCAGAGAAAGAATCAAGGATTGATTCTTATTTTTCATTCTTATTTTCATTCTTATTTTTACTTAAAAAAATGCTGCTGTACTCTGAGAGTACACATACTCTAGGATATATTAGATTCCATTTTCCCCTAAATTCAGGGGATATCCTTTTTCTAGGTTTCCATGGATTTCTCTTTCTATCATTTAGCTTGTGATAGAATTACTGATTTTCTTGGCCTTACCCTTCAGACTGTGAACTCCTTGAAAGAAAGACTGCTGATCTTTTTATTTGCAGTGCTTTGTATATGGTAGAGCCTCGTCAGTATTTTTTGAAGACTAGGAACAAAAAGAAAAAGAGCAAAAGAGAGGTTGGGGGAAATGGAAGAGAAGCTCTAGGAGATAAGTAGGCCACTTCACAAAAGCTCATCATCTTCATCAGAATCCAAATACACTCCCAACAACTAAAGCATGACCCAAGAGTTAGGTAAAAATCAGAAGCAATGTCCAGAGACCCAAACAAAAAGAGTGCAGGAGTGCTCGGTGTGAAATTGGTCTAATTAACATGACTTTCCTACCCTAGATGAGTTGAATGTGAAGAAGAAAATGGGCATACTTTTTGGTAAAGAATGAAAGGACACGTATTTTTTTTTAAGATTTTATTTATTTATTTGTCAGAGAGAGAGCAAGCACAAGCAAGGAGAGTGGGGGGCAGAAGGAGAAGAAGGTTCCCCGCTGAGTAGGGAGCTCAATGTGGGGGCTCAATCCCAGGACCCTGGGATCTTGAACAGGGTCCTTGAACTGAGCCAAAGGCAGATGGTTAACCAACTGAGTCACCCACACATCCCCAAAGGACATGTAATCTAATTCCTGGTGAGGAGGAGGAGAGTGACTGACAAAATAAGAATATCTGATATCTAAGTTAATAGGTTAACTAGGACTGAACAACAGTTCAATACTACTACTAGTACTACTACTGCTGCTGTGGCTGCTACCAGCTATTGTTGACTGAATGTTTGCTTATTGCTGGCTCTCAGCTTCATATAGGCTACCTCACTAAATCCTATGAGCCTCATGATGAAGGAAGTCAGTGTTTACTTATTTCACACATGTGGAAGCTAAGGCTCTCACAGTCTAATCTTGCCTCTCAGCTCACTCACCTGCTGATCTGACAATGGTCCAGGCCTGTTTGTCTTTCCTAAAGCCTGCACTCAAGACACTGTGCTGGGTGGGAAGGGGTCACAGAGAAGATTTGGTTTGGCCTGGAGACACAGAGCAGAGAGATGAATTCTGACAGTGAATACTGGAAAATTACACAGTCTATTCTACTGTGTTCAAGGAGGTGGCATTCTTACTGGTAAGGGATAAGAAAAGAAAGCAATAATTAGTAGAAGGCTCAAGTACAGCACAGAGGAAATAATGTTCAAAAGTCTCTGAGGCTGAATAAAGGATCACAAGGGAGATAGCAGGCAATAAATTGGAAAATTGAGTTGGGACTGGATGTGTGGGTGTGAAAGGGTCTGGAAAGACCACATTAAAGATTGTTTTGTGCATTATGGAGAAATACTGAAAATTTTGGGGAAAGGCGAAAGAAGCAACTGCATCCATCTAGAGCCACTTTCATACTATCATTATTCTTAATTCCAGGAGAGAGGATTTCTTTATTTACTCCCAGATGAAGGGATGGAAAGTCTGCAAGACAGGGCCCGCACAGTCATTGTTGGGGGATGATTGCAATCTGTTCTAAAATATAATTTGTGCCCACAGAGAAAAATGCCAGTTTCATATGGTTTGTCACCATCTGCAGTAGAACCTGAGAGAGACTCTTTGGGTTTTCTATTCTAGAGAAATGGGAGACATGGAACTTCCTGGGTCTGGAACTGGAACTGATGGTGTTCTTGCCTAAAGTGAAAGATCTGGCTTGCTGTTCTGTTGGCCCCCTGGGCTCTGGTGTGGCTGTATCACATAGATACTCTGTGTGGTAGACTACTAATAGACACATATTTCTTCAGTCTTGGTGTGCACAGAATGTGGCTTTTTATTCATTCCACTGAATGTGGACTATGTGACCTGCTTTATTCAGTAAAATGTGGCAGATGTGGCATTCTGAAGCTGGGTCTTAATAGATCTTGTGGCTTCCATTTTTACCCTCTTGGAATGTAGTGCCACGAGCACTGTGAAATGAAGCCAGTCTGACCTACAGGTGATGAGAATAATTATGGGGGAGAATCAAGGCACCATGCCAATAGCTATCACCAATGGTAAAGGGTGAGTCAGGCCACTGTGGCCCTTCCAGCCCAGTTGACCCTCACTGATTGCAACTGCTTGAGTTATCTCACGTGTAGCCCATGGAGAAACTAGGGACTCAACCCACATAATTGTGAGAGGTACTATATAGTTGTTGTTTAAAGCCACCAAGTTTCAAATGTGTTATTTGTAGGTATAGGCAACTGATATGCCTGAATTGGATAAAAAAGCAACACAACTTCTTTCCACACAAATGAATTTTGTGGAGAAGAACATTGATCTATTTACCCTGAAGGATCTTTTGATGTGCTATTCTTCAGTGTTCTTTCCTCCATGGGTTCTAATCACCACTTCCCCCCACCCCCTTACAGCAATATCACACACTTTAGGTGGGCAAATCTATGGCAGTTTCACCACTGAGCTGAAAAAGAAAATAGTACTTCTAACATTTATTATTTTCCATTTATAAATTTGGGTAGGGGTGAGAGTATGAATAAGCTACATCCCTACAACATATATTTGTGGAACTGATTCAGTGTCCAAGTCTCTTTGCTAGGAGGTATGAATAATGACAATATGGACCTTTGAAAAGCTTCAATCTAGTGGGTGAAATAGATACAAACATAAATGAGTATGATTCAAGGCAAATGTGACATGTCCTTTAACATAGATAGTAAAGAACATAGAGTTGACTGTTGATGGAGGTGGAGACATATACCAGGCTTCAGTGAGGAAGAAGCTATAGAGCAGATAGTCCAGATTACTCCAATACAGTAAATCATTTTGTGTCTGTGCCATTCTATAAGTGCACTTTGTATGTGGAGTGGAGTAAATGATGTGCTAAGGCCTGCTGTGCCCACAAGCCCCTTCAGTAATTCCTTACACTTGAATCACTTTGACCTTGGTCTTTAGACTCTGTAGCCCTAGTCACGATTTACTGAGGCAGAGATGGGGCTGACCCAGTGGCTCCCATCCAGGTAACAGTACTCCTTGGAAAATCAACACTCAAGGTGGGATGCAATCCTGGCTGGCACTGGCCAACCTAATTTACTGTTGAGATGTGAGTTGCTAGATCTTTCACACATGCTGGTTCTCTACAGGGCTTACATGCGTGACTGCTGTAGGAAAATAGACAGGTATTTTACATTTTTGATACGTTGGGACTCAAAGGAAATGTCTGAGCTTCCTACAGTCTCTAGGTTGTGCTATTGATTTCCTATATATGCTCATTTGAAGCCTAAGTAACACAGACTGGCTACACATGTGAAGTGCTGACCTATGTGGTCATGGAACCAGATTCTGAATGTGGTAGAGATAGGTTTTCCCTGGAAGAAAATGATTATAATCACATTATCCATTTAGGGATTTGGACAAACTTGAGGAAGGATATAGACTGCAGACATTTTTCTGGACCCTACTACATTTGAAAACAGCTTTTCATGGTGAGCCAGGAAGGTAGGAGTGAGGCAGGGACCTGGTTCACCCCAGGACCCCAAGAGGGGCTGGGTGCAATAATGAGCATTCTGTAGAGTATGGTTGCTTTATACTACTCCCAACTGATCACTAATGTCTTACAAAAAGGACAGTGTGTTCTCTGCTATGTTTGGAGACTGTGGTTGTGCTGCCCCATTTAGGGGAGAATAGGATCCACATTTGATTCACTGGCTCTCTCAGAGTGGAGAAATCAGAGACAATGAGCCTACCTTTTCCTTCTACGATGGTGCACAATTATATTAACTATAGCAGCTAAAGAAACTAATGGTGGCAACCATTCTCAAATCACACATATACCCTTATATGAATTTTAAGGGAGATTTGATTCACGACTAAAATTCCATTATTTTTTTATATAATTTTTAACACAAGAAAACTGTTTAAACAGTATTATAAAACAGGTCTAGTATATTTTTCTTTGGGGACTATTGAGTTTTCCTAATTACTGTATTGTTGGATCTGTCTCTATCCTAAATAAAAACCTTGGGTCCCATTGTTAATTCATAATTTACGATTTCATCAAAATTTTCAAGTATTTATGATTTTATTTCATATATTTGTGATTTCATCAAAACTTATTGAACACCTATTATGTGCCAGCCAATGTGTTTTGTGTTGGAAAATATAAGCAATCAGTCCTTGCCTCCTTGCTTTTGGGGCCTTTGTTTCAATATTAAATCATAAATTATCTGTGGTTAACTTTTGTTAATTTAAAAAGAATTGTAAAATCACAAACTCACATTTATCTTAGATTTTAGAAAGATGATGTGTGCCTTTTTAAAAAAATGAAAGGTGTTTTTAGTTTTTCTTCTCTCAAGGATATTTATTTATTTTGTCATCTGTTTTAATTTGTATTTGTTTTATTTTAATATCTTTCCAGAAAGTCAGTTTTTTGCCAAAGGGGTTCACTATAGCGTCTAACTATTTGTAGGGTGGAGTGTTAAAAGTCAGGAATTAATAGAAAGCACATGAATTTAGGGTTAGTCTGTATTGTATGTAAATGAAAGAAAATAATGTATATTCATAGTGACAAATATTAGCATAAAGTATCTCTGGAAGGATAAACAAACCAGTGTGAAATACGGAAAGAAGTAAGATGACTGAATCCAAAGTTGGGAGACTGAATTTTCAAAATCCTTTCATACTTTCTATTTTCAAACCATATCAAAGGTCATTTACATAAAAATATAACGACTTTCTAGGGACACCTGTGTGGCTGAGTCACTTAAGTGTCTGCCTTCGGCTCCAGTCATAATCCCAGGGTCCTGAGATGGAGTCCCACATCAGACTCCTTGCTCAGCGGGGAGCCTGCTTTTCCCTCTTCCCGCAACTTTCCCTGCTTGTGCACGTACTCTCTCTCTTTCTGACAAATAAATAAATAAAATCTTAGAAAAATATGTAACAAATTTCTAAAGAAAAACCCTGTGATTTTTGGAAATTCACATCACCAGCAGAATCAGAATCCCTGGGAAGGAAGCCGTAGAATGGGTATTTATATTATGTAGTGCAGGAGATTGCTCTATCCACCAACATTTGAAGCACATTGAAGAGCCTGGCCTGCCCTTGTTAAGACCTTGGACTTCTTATTGAGGGCAGGTGGACACCCTATGCAGGAGGTATGGCATGATCAGACTGAACTATAATCTGATAAGTTTGGACACAGTGTTGATGGTAGGTTTGAGGAGCATAAGTTAGATGAAACCAAGGGATATAACTAGGTGGCTGTTTTTAAAGTGGCTAAAATAAGAGATTATGATCTGACCTAGGACATTAGCAGCTCCAGTCTCCATAGAAATTCAAGAATCCAGCAAAGAAACTGGCCATACTGATGACCAATCAGTCACTCTCCTCCACGCCTCTGACCATCAAGACTGTGTGGCTCATGGCTCTCAGCTTATGGCTCAGAGTTTCTACTGCTGTGATCCTTATTGATTCTCCTTCTTCTACCATTGTCCATTAGTTTCCTCTTTCCTGTGTTCAGCTTTGTTTCTGAGGCTTCTACTGCCTCAGGAATTCTTCTAGAACTTTCTGTGTATTTAATACCGATTTTTAAAAACTTACGTTGAGGCATCTGAATGGGTTGTCAAGTCTTATTCAGGATTGCACTCCACCCTGAGTGTTGTTCTCCCACCAAGCTATTGCTTGGACGGCAGATCTTGGGTCAGTCCCATCTCAGCTTCAATAAATTGTGAATAGGGCTATGGAGTCTAAAGATCGAATTCAAAGTGCTTCCATTGTAAGGAGTTACTGAAGGGGTCTGTGGGTGCAGTGGGAGTCAGCACATCATTTACTTAACTCTAAATGCAAAATACATTTGTGGAATGGCACAAAAATGAAAAGATTTAACATATTTGGAAATAAGTTCAGTAGTGCCCACATCATTTCAAGTCTTACTTGTCTTGATAGAATCCAATTAGAATATTGAAAAATGAAGTCACCTTCAACTGTGATGATCAAGATAAAATATCTGATTTTTGGAAGAATCAAGTGCACACAAACCTCCCCAAGCCTTGTTTATTCATTCTATATTAACTTTCCCTCATGCATGCTTTAGACTGTCTCTTGGAGAGAAAATAATTATATATCCTCAGCAGTTAGCTCACATGAACAAAGTGACATTTCTCAAAAGTGAAATGTGGCTCAGTGTGTGGTATTTAATCTATAGGGGTTTGTACATCACGACTGAAAAGTCACAAATGGTTCCCATCCTGAGCGCTGACTAACTCAGAGCCCTGTTTTAGCACTGTCATAAAGTAGAGCTCTTTTGCTTAGGAATAAGTTGCTGTTACTAGGAGGGGTTCATTAGTCTGCTCCATTTTTACCTTTTTTTTTTTTAGTTGAAATTTTTCTTGTGATAATTGCAGAATCACATATAACTGTAGAAATAATACCTTTTTATACTTTGCTCAATTTTCTCCAATGGTAAGATTTTGCAAAATTATGTTCTGATATCACAAGCAAGGTATTAACATTGATTTAATCTACCAGTCTTATTCAGATTCCCCCAGTTTTAGCTGTACTCATGTGTGTATGTTTAAAAGGCCCTACAGTTTTATCACCTGCAGAGGTTCATGTAGGTTTGTGTACCCACTGTAAGATAAAGACACTGAACAGTTCTAATACCACAAAAATCTCTTGTGTTGACTTCTTTTTTTTTTAAAAGATTTTATTTATTTATTTGACACAGAGAGAGAGATTACAAGTAGGCAGAGAGGCAGGCAGAGAGACAGGGAGAGGAGGAAGCAGGCTCCCTGCTGAGCAGACAGCCTCATGCGGGCCTCGATCCCAGGACGCTGAGATCATGACCTGAGCCGAAGGCAGAGGCTTTAACCCACTGAGCCACCCAGGCACCCTTGTGTTGACTTCTTATAACTACGCATACTTCATTCCCCCAACTCCCTGGCAAACACTAATCTGGTCTCCATTTCTTTCTTTCCTTTTTTTTTTTTTTTAATAGGTTGTTCTTTATTTGCCCAGGAATAGTCCATGACATGTATGTGGAAGAGTTTATCCATTTACTTGCTGAAAGACATGTGGTGTGAATCCAGTTTTTAGCAAATACAAATCAGGCTACTGACATTCATCCACAGGTTTTTGTAAAAAAGTGTTTTCAAGTCTCTGACATAAATTCCTAGGTGTGCAATTGCTGTTCATATGGTAATTGTAACTTTAGTTTTATAAGAAACTGACAAACTGTTTTCCAAAGTGGCTAGATACCATTTTATATTCCGACTAGCAATGTGTGAGAGATCGAATTTTTCCACATCCTTGCCAGCATTTGGTGTTGTCAGTATTTTTTCTGTCAGCTCTTCAGATATGCATGCAGTGACACTTCATTGTGGTTTTAATTTGCATTTTGCCAATGGCAAATGATGTTGAATATCATTTAATCTTCTTATTTGCCATCCGTATGTTTCTTGGTGAAAAATCTCTCCATGTCTTCTGTGCATTTTCTAATTAGTTAGTTTTACTTTTGTATTTTAACAGATCTCTATATGTTGTATATGTTTCAGATAGTATTCCTTTGTCAGACATTTGGATTATAAATATTTTCTTTCTTTCTTAGCTTGTCTTTTCATCCTCTTCACATGGGCTTTCACAGAACCAAGTTTTCTATTTTAATGAGGTACAATTTATTGATTTTTTTCCTTTTATGAATTGTACTTTTGGGTTAAGTCTGAAAATCTTGCTTATTCCTATATCCCAAAGATTTTCTTTTATTTTTTTTTCTAAAAGACTTACAGTTTTGCATTTTAAAAATTAAGTTTATGGTCCACTGTGAGTTAATTTTTAT
The DNA here is from genome assembly GCA_002007465.1 of Ailurus styani. Taxonomy (NCBI): domain Eukaryota; kingdom Metazoa; phylum Chordata; class Mammalia; order Carnivora; family Ailuridae; genus Ailurus; species Ailurus styani. Next base: position 63,741 of record LNAC01001652.1, read on the forward strand.
ATGGAGTATGAGGTTAAGGTTGAGGTTAATTTTTTCCCTGTGGATGTTCAACTGATTGTATGGTTGAAAGAGTCATTCTTTGTTCATTAAATTGCTTTTTCATCTCTGTGAAGCATTAATTGAACCTACTTGTGTGTACCTATTTCTGGGTTCTCTATTTTGTGTCATTACTTTACGTGTCTTCTTCCACGCTGTCCACACTACTATGACCACTGGAACTATATAGTAATCTTGAACACCAGGTAGAGTAATTCCTTTCACTTTATTCTTCTTTATTGATTACTTTAGCTACTTTGGGGTCTGTTCCTGTCCATTTAAGTTTTATTTTTTTATTTTATTTATTTTTTTAAAAATATTTTATTCATTTATTTGACACAGAGAGAGAGATTACAAGTAGGCTGAAAGGCAGGCAGAGAGAGAGGAGGAGGCAGGCTCCCTGCTGAGCATGGAGCCTGATGCGGGCCTTGATCCCAGGACCCTGAGATCATGACCTGAGCCAAAGGCAGATGCTTTAACCCACTGAGCCACCCAGGCACCCCATATAAGTTTTAGAATAGGCTTCTCTATACCTTGATAGGATTCTAATAGGTATTGTGTGAAACCTCTAGATCAATTTAGTGAGCATTGACACCTTACTAATTAATGCCAAATCTTTCAGTCCATGGACACAGCATGTCTTTGTATTTATTTAGATCTTCTGTGATTTATTTTGTCATTCTCACCATGAAGATCTTATACATTCTTTGTTATGTGTATGTATCAGTATATAATTTAATTTGGAGTGATTTGTGAATGGTATTGTGTTTTTATGTCAATTTCCACACATTCATAATTAAGTATATACATATGAGATTGATTTGGGGGTATAAATCTTGTGTCCTGCGATGTCCTAAATATACTTCTAAGTTCTAGAGGTTTTTTTGTTTACTCATTTTTTGGTAGACTACTAGAAATTCTCTATGTAAACAATCATATCATCTAAAATGAGGATAGTTTTATTTCTTTCTTTCCAATCTGAATGCCTTCTATTTCTTTTTCTTGCCTTATTGCACTGTGTTGAAATAAGAGTGGTAAAAGTAGATTCCTTGGGGCGCCTGGGTGGCTCAGTGGGTTAAAGCCTCTGCCTTGGGCTCAGGTCTAGATCTCAGGGCCTGGGATCGAGGCCCCCATCGGGCTCCCTGCTCAGCGGGGAGCCTGCTTCCTCCTCTCTCTCTGCTTGCCTCTCTGCCTAGTTGTGATCTGATCTCTCTCTCTGTGTCAAATAAATAAATAAAATCTTTTAAAAAAAAGTAGATTCCTTGTTTTGTTCCCACTTAGGGGGAAAGTATTCAGTCTTTCACCACTAAGTACGATGTCTGCTGTAGGGAATTTTGTAGATGTTCTTTATTGCACTGAGGATAATTCTTTTTATTCTTAATTTACTGATGATTGGCATAAGTGATGTTTCTGGGGTTTTGGTAATTTTCTTTTTCTTCTTGTGGATGCTGTTACACAAGTGTTACATAGAGTGTCATATATTTGTGCTAAGTCACTGAGTGTGCATTTATATTTTGTGAACTTTTCTGTACATGATCAAGTGTAAAAAAAAAAATCTAAGTTACCAGAGAGATGAAAATAGATAACCTACAAATAGCAGGACTCCATAGCATTTGTCTTTCATTAACAAGAATGAACCTAAGGAGATTAATGGAGTAATATTTTAAAGGTGTTGGAAAGAGAGAATTTTTAAACTGAAATTCTATATCCAGTTAACCCTCTTTCAAATGTAAGAGTAAAATGAAGATTCTTATATCATCAAGAACTCAGGATTTTTACCAAAGACAAACTATGAAAATGAGCAGAAATTATATTTCAGCAAGGACTGAAAAGAAGAGAATTAGAATACAAAAGAGATGATCAAAGATATTTGGGAAAAATACTTTTGCCTAAGTGAGTTGTTTTTCGCTTTTACTATATAAATTTTATAATAAAGTGCCAGATATTATCATAGGGAAAGAGGAGGATGGGTATCATGCTAGGACTTTTATCTTGTTTGGGAGGATACAGACATTGATTGTTTATTTTGTTGAAGCATGTGTGTTAATAACTTAAAGACAACACCAAAATCAGAAAGAGAATATGTAGCTTCCACTTAGTATTTCAAAACTGAACAAGTAATTATGAAAAATAAAATAGGCATTGAATTGACATTCCATTGAATTCTAAACTGTAGTTTTTGTGCATATTTCTATTTCTTTCTATGATCCAAATATATGAAACCATACCTAGCGTTAAGACTACAACACAATCAAGAGTTTTCATTATTTTGAATGCAATAGCACAGTTCTTCCTGGGATCAGATTTGTGTTTATTGAAATATATCTCAAAGGATAAAAAGTGAAACTTCTGAAATATGGTTCCTTTCACAAATGAAAACTCAAATTCACAGAACTCTATTAAAATCACTGAACTTTGAATTTCTGAAATCAAAGAAGAAATTCCTTTTTTGTTTTTGCCTCCTGTATTGGTGTTGGATTCAAGGGGAAAAGACTGCAGAGTAAGCTAAACAGGAGCTATTCATATTGTCTAATGGCAGTGATAATTAATGACCTATTCTTACACAGCTCATACAGATAGCAAGTTGTATTAATAGCCATGTTAACAACTTCTAGATGAAATTTGAAATATATTTTTATTTATATAGAGAAATAAAAGGTAAAGTATGATGAGAACACAGGGATTCTTAAAGGAATTATATTTTTCCTTTATAAATATTCAGAAAATGAATCAAAATTAATGTCTAACCAAAAAAGATGCATTAAATATATTTATACAAGATAGCCAATGAATAGAATGATTTGGATTTTTTGACAAGAAAATGTGGGCTTTTTTTTTTGATTTATTTATTTATTTTAGAGAGAGAGCATGAGTGGGAAGGGCAGAAGGAGAGGGAGAGAGAATTCCAAGCAGACTCCACGCTGATTATGGAGACTGATATGGGGCTTCATCATGAACCTGAGATCACAACCTGAGCTGAAACCAAGAGTTGGCACTCAGCCTACTGCATCANGATGTTTTGACAAGAAAATGTGGGCTTTTTTATTTATTTATTTATTTATTTTAGAGAGAGAGCATGAGTGGGAAGGGCAGAAGGAGAGGGAGAGAGAATTCCAAGCAGACTCCACGCTGATTATGGAGACTGATATGGGGCTTCATCATGAACCTGAGATCACAACCTGAGCTGAAACCAAGAGTTGGCACTCAGCCTACTGCATCACCCAGGAACCCACAGAAACTGTTTTTATAATACAATAAATGATACTAATCAGGTTATAAAACAGGATATATAGATTCTGCTTTTTAATTTTTAAAAATACATTCTTTAAGTGTGCCTGGGTGGTTCAGTTGGTTGAGTGTCTGACTGACTGGCTCAAGTCATGATCTCAGGGTCATGGGATCAAGCCCTATGGTGGGCTTTGCTCACTGGGGAGTCTGCTTAAAATTCTCTCCTTTTACCTAACCCCTGCTCTCTTTCTCTCTAAAATAAGTAAATAAAAATAAAATCTTTAAAAATAAATAAAATATGTGCTTTAATAAAGATACATATATATTTATTATATAGAGAAGATACAGGGAATATGAAAATCACCAAATTTAGTGGAGCTATAGCTCAATCTTCTAGTTTAAGAACTTGGAGCAAGCAAGAGGAGCCTGAATAAACTCTATGAAAGAGGAAGGAAAAAAAAAAAGAGGACAGCCTAAGATTGAACAAAACTCACCCTTTAAAAGGGAGTCCTAGTATTTCAGAGAAATGATTTTAGGGAAGAGACTAAAAATTACATGGGGATTGATGGGGGTTACATGGAAGGGACAGTCTCCCAAATGCATTGCTTCTGGGGATGGAAGGGGAGTAAATGTTGAAAAGATAGATGAGCCCTTTGGGTACTGGATGGTGATGAGAAAAAGAACCCAGAAGAGGAAATTTGGGGTTTTGAAAAACAAAAGGAAAAATTCAAATAACTCTTAGCACATATTTTACTCTACAGACAAAGGTTAACTCAGTAGACCCGAGTTGTTCAAATCCTGCACATCTCCAATAAAGGTAGGTCCCTTGGCCAGCTTCTGAGAGATGAACTTTTATCCCTAGGAATACTATGCCTGATAACAGCATTTTTGTATGTGTGAGACCATGTACTATGTTGTACTAGTTTGATTAAAATTTATGCTAACAGATATGATTTATGTAAATGTTCTTGCTCAAAGGAGGCTGGGAAAAATAGGTCTGGGTAGCAGAGGTTAGGTAATGCAGTTGCTTCACTCCAATGTGACTGACTCCTAATGAGAACTTTGCACTTCAATGTTCAAGTGAGCTTTCCTTGCTGGTACCACTTCGCACATGTTTTCACACACATCATTACTAAGAGAATTAACTGCATTAGTTAATTAACTGCATTAGACCCCATTGAAAACGACACTTAGAAGTTTATACTTAATTTCTCTTGGATTTTGCCCCATGCATCTTTGCCCTTTGTTAATTTTAAACTATCACTTTGCTGTAGTAAACTAACCAGGAGTGTAGTCACCTTTTCTGAGTCCTATGAGTCCTTTGGAATCCCCAACCCACTCATCAAAAAAAGCCATGTATTAAATAAAGGTCTATTTAACAGATGATAAAAATCATTAAAATGCAGAATCTTCCTCTCCTTTTTTTTTTTAATCTTCTTCTTTATTTTTATTTACTTATTTTTAAAAAAATTTTATTTATTTATTTGACACAGAGATAGAGATCACAAGTAGGCAGAGAGGCAGACAGACAGAGAGGGGGAAGCAGGCTTTCTGCTGAGCAGAGAGCCCGATGCGGGGCTCCATCCCAGGACCCTGAGATCATGACCTGAGCCTAAGGCAGAGGCTTTAACCCACTAAGCCACCCAGGTGCCCTCTTCCTCTTCTTTAAAGCATGTAATAAACCTACTCACACATCAATGTTCTAAGATTTTGTATGGCTACAAAACATCACTATAGTTTATGAATGAAGTCAAAGACTCAATGCCTATTCTAAAAGAGATTAAAATTTTGTTCTGCTATCTCTCTAGAAATTGTGTATCAGTTTATTCAATGAAAAAATAGATAAAGCATAGCTTTTGAAGTTTCTCCAAAGCTTCTACCACTTCTGGTTCCTTCTTCAAAGATACCACTATTGCCAGTATGATATGTATCCTTCATTTTTTTTTTTTAAAAAAGATTTTATTCATTAATTTGACAGAAACAGAGATAGCACAAGCAGGAGGAATGACAGAGAGAGAAGAAGATGCGGGCATCTCATTGAGTAGGGAGTCCAATGCAGGGCTGCATCCCAGGCCATTGGGATCATGACCTGAGCCAAAACCAGATGCCCAGCTGAGCCACCCAGGTTTCCCAGTATGTGTCCTTTCACTTCTTTCTGTAAGTATTTGCATATATAACCACTGAAAATATATAATATAATTCCTACGGGCATAAATTTTACAAACTGAAATGTCAAACAAAAATGTCAGTTAAAAAAAAAAGAATGCATAAAACATAACAGCCCAAATTAAAAAAATACTATTTAAGAATGCATGCTTACATGCTAAATCTATCAAGAAAATCTAGGACATCATTATCATAAATCAGGATAGCAGTTAATGTTAAGAAGAAATAGGTGGGGGGTAATTGAAAGTAGACACAACGGTGGTCTCTAGGCTTGTGACAATATTTTTTTTTCATGACCAGGGAAATTTTTGCATTCATGTTCACCGTGATAAATCAATAAAATGGATATCCTTATTTTGAATACTTTTATGTTTACAGAATAAAAAAATGAATAAGAATAGTAAAAATAGGAGCCATCAGGGTGGCTTAGTCTGTTAAGAGTCCTGGGATGAAGCCCCACATCAGGCTTTCTGCATAGGAGCCTGCTTCTCCCTCTCCCTCTGCCTGCTACTCCCCTTGCTTATGCTTTCTGTTTCTGTCTCTTTATTTATAAATAAATAAAATATTAAAAAAAGAAGAGTAAAAAATAAAACAAGCATGTTAATTAGGAAAAAAAATACATTTTTAACTAATTTGAATGAAAGTAATAAAGAGAAGAAAGGAGCCTAAAACATGGGGGTCAAATAGAATTAATAGTAAGATGACAGACATAAACTCAAGTATATCCAGGATTACATTACATGAAAATGTTATAAATACTCCAAGTAAAACAAAATTGTCAGAATCAATTTTAGAATAACAAATTATATACTGTTTATAATGAGTTGTCCTCAAATATGAAGAAACAATAAAGTTGAAAGTATAAAGATTTTCAGTACTGACCAATACAGAGAAAGTTATATTCCAGGAGGGAAAGATGTATATTCTTGAAATAGAAACTTTAAAAAAGAAACAAATGGGAAATTCAGAAATGAAAACCTGAAATATCTGAAATAACAAATTCACTGTATGGGCTGAATAGCAGAATAGAGATGACAAGGGAAATAATCGTTGTACTTTATGTTAAATTATTAGAAATTAGCTAATCTGAAAAAGAAATAGAAAATATTGAGAGAAAACCAAATCTGTCATGTCAAAATCAATATCAAAGTGTCTAATTCATGTAACTGGATGTCCAGAAAAAGAAAAAAGAGTGGTACAGACAATGGTTGGAGTGAATATACTAATATCAAAGTAGACTTCAAAACTAAGAATATAAGCCAAAGATAAAGAAGAAAATTACACAATAATGACAGTTGATTTATAATAATCTTAATAATGATAATTCACCACAAAGACATAATTCAATAGAATAGCTTCTAAAGGGATGGAGCCCAAACTAATAGAACTGAAAGAAGGGATAGACAAATGACAGTTATAGTTGAAGGACAGCACACCTCTTTCAGTATTTAGAACAAGTAGAATATCAGCAAAAATATCGAAAACCTGAACAACACTATCAAGCAACTTGACCTAACTGACACTCCATCCCCAAATAAGAGAATGGATGTTCTTTTTAAGTGCATGTGGAGGGGCATCTTGGTGACTCGATTGGTTGGGCATCTGCATTGGATTCAGGTCATGATCCCAGGGCCCTGGGATCAAGCCCCGCATCTGGCTCTCTGCTAGGCAGAGAGTCTGCTTCTCCCTTTCTTTCTGATCTTCTTCTCCCTCTCATGCTCTTTCTCTGTCTCTCTCAAATAAATAAATAAAATCTTAAAAAAAAGTGCATGTGGAATATTCACTAAGCAAGACCATATTCTGAGCCATAAAACAAAACACAGTTTTTAAAGAATTGAAATGATATGGAATTAAACTACAAGTCAGTAACAGAATGATTATCTGACAACCCCCAACATTTGAAAATGAGATAATACATACTGAAATAACATATAGGTCAAAGCAGAAGTCATAAGAAATTATAAAAAATATTTAATTTAATGAAAATGAAAGTAGAAAATATCAAAATTTATGGAATGCAGCTAATGGGGTAGAGTTAGGGAAATACATAACATTTGCTTATATTAGAAAAAAATCTCAAGTTAATGATCTAGGCTTTCACCTTAAACAACTGGAGAAGTTGAGCAAAATAAACCTAAGATACGTAAAAGAAAGGGAAAAAAAGGAAAAAACCAGAAATCAACAAAATTAAAAATAGGTAAACAGTAGAGAAATAAAACTGAAAACTGTTTTTTGGGGGCATCTGGGTGGCACAGTCAGCTAAGCAGCCAACTCTTGGTTTTGGCACAGGTCATGATCTCAGGGTGAGATCGAGCCCCCAGCCAGGCTCTGCACTCAGCTTGGAGTCTGGTTAAGACTCTCTCTTCCCTTGGTCCCTCCCTGCCTTGCTCGAGCATGCACTCTCTTTCTCTCTCTCTCTCTCTCTCTCTCTCTCTCTCAAAAATAAATAAATAAACCTTTCAACAAAACCCTGAAAACTGGTTTTTTGAAAAGGTCTATGAAATTGATAAACTTCAGCCAAGAAAAGAAGAAGAAGAAGAAGAAGAAGAAGAAGAAGAAGAAGAAGAAGAAGAAGAAGATACAGATTGCCAATATAAGGAATGAAAGATGACTCATCACAAGAAGCCTTGGAGACATTCAGAGGATTATCAGAGAATACTAAAATATCTTTATGCCTGTGAATTCAACAACTTAGATGAAATAGACCAGTCACTTGCAACATATGAACTGCTAATGCTCACTCAGGATTAAGTCGATAACTTGAATAATCTTCTTTAAAGCTGTTAAAAATCACTAACAAAGAAAATTCCATGTTTAACTGGCAAACACAACCTTTAAGGAAAAATGTATAGCAAGTCTACACAATCTTTAGAAAATACAATAGGAAGGGTGCCTGGGTGGCTGTTGGTTAAGAGTCTGCCTACAGTTCAGGTCAGGATCCCAGGGTCCTGGGATTGAACCCCTCCCCTGCCTCAGGCTCCCTGCTCAGCCTGGAACCTGCTTCTCCCTCTTCCACTGCTCCCCTCTGCCTCTGCTGACTCATGCACTCTCTCTCCCAAATCAATAAATAAAATCTTTAAAAAAAATGGGACAGAAACCTTGTAAAGTTATTAAATGAGACCAGGATTACCCTAATACCAAGCCACAAAAGTATTATTTATTTATTTATTTATTTTTTAAGATTTTATTTATTTATTTGACACAGAGAGAGGGATCACAAGTAGGCAGAGAGGCAGGCAGAGAGAGAGAGGAGAGAGGAGGAAGCAGGCTCTCTGCCAAGTAGAGAGCCCGATGCGGGCCTCGATCCCAGGACCCTGGGATCACGACCTGAGCCGAAGGCAGCGGCTTTAACCCACTGAGCCGCCCAGGCGCCTTTTTTTTTTTTTATAGTCCAAAGACAGAGCTTTATTGCAAGCACCCTCGGGCGAGGTTCCGCGACTCTGAGAGAAGGGAGTCGGGGAAGTCGCCACAAAAGTTTTATTAACAAGGGTGTTTCATTAAAAAAAACAAAAACAAAAACAACAACAACAAAAAAACAATCAATGTAAATCAGAAAATCAGCAAACAAAAGAAGAAAAGCATATAATATTTCAATAAATGCAAACATATTTTATGAGAACAACAAAATTTATTCATGATAAAAACTAGGTGCTTAAAAGCCTACAGATAAAAGCAACTAAAATAAAGGTGAAAAACTGAATGTTGAGACATCCAGTTATACAAGGTGGTGTAGGCATATCTCTCCCTGCATCTTCACAGGAAGTACAGTTAAATGCTGGAGATAATGCAAGAGGCAGCCAAAGGAGAACTCTGAAAAGTGGAAAGAGGAAAGTGAACTGGTTAAGAACTAGAGGAACAATAGGGTGGCAGGGCATCCTACATCCTCATCCACCAGAAGGCGACAATTCAGGCCTGACTTTTTCCTACCAAAAGGGAAGTCTGTCCTCTTGGATTTATTCCTCACTGATTTCATCTTGTTAATCCAAGTTACTGGCATACAATTTTCCTTCTCCCTGAAGATCTCTTGACCTTTTTTATATGGCAGGTCTACTGGCAATGAGCCCCATCAGATTTTCTTTGCTAAGAAATAATTTTCTTTCACTATGAAGAAAAAACTGGATATAAGTATAATCAGATGTAGAATTCTAGGTTGACATGGTATTTCTCTTTCAACAATTTGAAAATTTTACTATAGTCTTTTCTTCCTTGGATGGTGTCTGATGAGAAGTCTGCTGTAATTCATATCTTTGTTCCTCTATAAGTAAGGTGTTTTATTCCCTCTAGTTTCCTTCAAGATTTTCTTTTTCCCTTTTTATGTCCACGGTTTGAAAATGATTTGTCTATTTTTTTAAAAATCTCTATATCCTGCTGGTTAGTCAGTGACTTTTTTGAAACTGTGGTTTGATATCTGTCATTAATTTGGGGAAGCTTTCAATCATTATTTCTTCAAATATTTCTTTAGCCCCATTTTCTTTCTGCTCTTTCTGCTATTCTGATTTTGTGTATTTCACACTTAGTGATATTTTCCACAGTTCTGAGAAGTTTTCTCAAGTATTTACATTAAATTTGTGTTTCCATTTCTTAAGTTTCCATTGACCTATCTTCAAGTTCACTGATTTTTTTCTTAGCTATGTTGAGTCTACTGATGAGCCTGTCAAAGGTAATGTGCTTTTGATATGGAGCATTTCCTTCTGATTTTTATAGTTTCTCTCTGCTACCATTACCTTTTGGTAGTGTATGTTGTCTTCTCTATCTATTGGTAGCTTCCCCATAAATTACTCATGTGATAATTCCAAGATATGTGTTATATCTGAGCTTGGTTCTCATGATTGCTTTGTGTCATCACACTACATTTATACTTGCTTATCGGCATGTCAGTTTTTTAAAAAAGATTTATTTACCGGGGAGTCTGGGTGGATCAGTCATTGGGCATCTGTCTTCATCTCAGGTCATGATCCCAGAGTCCTGGGATTGAGCCCCACATCAGGTTCCCTGCTGAGTGAAGAGTCTGCTTCTCCCTCTCCAGCTCCCCTGTGCTTGTGTTCCCTCTCTTGCTATCTCTCTCTGTCATAAATAAAAGAAATCTTAAAAAAAAATGTTTATTTGAGAGAGAGCATGGTGGTGGGGACAACAGAGGGTGGAAACTCAAGCATACCCCTTGCTGAGTGTGGAGCCCAACACTGAGCTCAGTCTCATGACCCATGAGGTCATGACCTGAGCAGAAATCACAAGTTGGCTGTTTAACCACCTGAGCCACCCAGGCACTCCCGACATGTTTTTCAATATTTGTAGAAATCCAGCCATGTATTATAGGGTAATAGGCAAGCTCTTTTCATATGAGAATTTATGTTCCAATTTATCAGTTGGGCTGTATTTAATGTTTGATATAGCTATACATAGCAAAGGCTTCAAATTTCTCTAGTGAACTTGTTTTTAATTCCCTCTTATCTTCTGGGTTTCCCTTTGTATGGTCCTTACAGAGTATGTGTCTTGCAGTTCTTCAAAGTGTAATCCACTGTTATTAATGGATTATTTGTGGATTATGAATGGATTGTTTGTTTTACTTTAGGATATGGGAGAGGAGGACATTCTCTAATCTTCTAATTAAATGTCAGTCTTTTAGTGGGCCTGTGATTCAGGAATGTTGTCTTCAGAAGTATTTTAGGACTGTCCATCTTCGAGGTTTCAAACATCTCCCCTCCCCCAACCCCTGTTCTCTTTCCTGATTCCAGCATTCCTGGTCCATTCTTTTAAGCCTTTTCTCCTATTGTTGATGCATTTTGTATGTATGTGTATGAGATAGGAATGTTGGAACAGCCTTGAGTAGAACAGAGGTCCCTTCCACCAAGAAGGATAAGGTTTCAGAATTGCTTATTGTTTGGTATTAGGGTTTGGATGAGTTTCAAGATAGCTGCTCTTCCCCTTCTTCTGTCAGGGCCATGTTAGGAGCTTTCTTGTATCCCTTCTATGAGAATCTGGTGGAATTTCTAGAGGAGAAGCCTACAAAAGTATGGAAGTTCTCATTATGACTGCAGTTCCCAGGAGCTCCAGCAAATCATCAAAATTACTATATGAGTGCTCCTACCGGCTTAGGGCATCCAGTGCTTTTGCTTCAGGTTAGCCAATCTTGACAGCTATAGCTCTCTGGATGTGCCAGACTCTCCCGATCACGTGATGATGATTTGCCTGGCAACTTCAATTCCCTGGTAGGTTCAAGAAAAGTCAACATTCTTTTATTTGTCTAACTCTTTATTATTGTAAAGAAAACTCCAAGTGCTTTACATGTTTGAGTTGAATTAGAAGGCTTCTCTTGCTTTTTACAATGCTCTGGTCTGCGGCTTTCTTCCACCTACTCAGGCCATTATTTTCTAACCAATCCCTTTTTTTTCCACCTTATCTTTTTTGGAGCCATGTGAATGCTGCTATTCCTCCAGATTTTGCCCCTGGATCTCATCTTTATGAGATAAGATCTATTTGGCCCAATGTGTTCACCTCCATGACTTCATCCACAACGCATCACAAAAAACTTCCAAATTCCTCTTTTCAACCCTGTCTGCCTTCTTCAACTCCAGATACACTGTTTCAGATTCTTCTCAGCATTTTACAAACACTTTAAGCTCATCATATTCCAAACTGAGGTTGTAATGTTATTCCTTCCCTCTTTGGTCCCCAAACACTTCTTGCATTTATTCCCTTAGTTAGCACCAAATATCTTCTACACAATTGTCAAAATTATACATGAGTCAGGCTTCATTTTTGGGCCCACATACCAAGCAGCCACCACATCCAAATCCATCACCACTACTGCTTCCCAATAGATTTTACTCTGGGCCAAGGCCATAATCCTCTAGGATGCTTTTCTCACTCAAGTCTCCATCTTCCTGCCTCATCTTTGTAGTTATCTCACAGTTCTAAAATTTAGCCTGTGTTCTTTTCTCTAATAATATTCCTCAGGCCTTCCTGTTGTCTTCCAAGGTAACTTTTTTTTTTAATAAGGTTTTCCATTATCTGATTCCCACTGCCCTTTCTTCCCAAGCACACCTTCACATGCCCATTATGTCACTGTCTCATCAGGTTGTTTTCTTAAGCTTAAACCTACTTTACCCTCATCTGGGCAGCACCCTTTTCTCAGGGCTACTTGTGCTATTTCTCAAGATGCAGCTATCAAGTGGCTTCTTTGTGGAAGAAAGGCTTCTCTGGCTTGGATCAGAAGTCCCTTTTCTGTGCTCACAAATCACATGGGTGGTGATCTCGATCAGTAGTATGCCCTCAGTAGGCTTTGAGCATATTGAGTCCAGGGTCTGTCTGCTGGGTCCTATAGTTCATGTTCAACAAATATTTGGAGAATGAATAAAAGGGTACGAAAACAGGGTCACTGAAACCTCTTTTGCTTTCCAACTGGAGGTCCCAGGAATGCAGACCTGGAGTGAAGCTATGATGACAACATGCCTACAGCTTGGACTACCACTTGCTCTCTTGGGCACCTGGACTGCTGCCTTGGATGTGATCATAGCTCTGCAGCTTACTATACAGCTAGGGATGCACTGACAGATGAATGATAAAATTTAGTCTGCTTTTCCTAACTCTGTGACCATGATCATGTCACTTCATTAGCTCTGTGCCACATCTGAGAACACAGAAGGACAAAGGTGATAACAGATTTCACAGCCTTTCTTTTGATCTGGATAATAACAAGATATTTCCACAGAGTACAAACCCTGTCCTTTTAGGTGAAAGATATGGAGAATGTCACCTGAAATTTGAACAAAGGAGAAATACTTTGATCTGTACATGCTCAGTACTTCCCGGGGTCATGTTAATTAACATTAGTCAGAATGCCAATCATTGTTTAAATGCTGCAGGAAGAAAATTTGTCAGGAAAAAAACACTTGATTTCCAGGTACTGGTTGGATCCACAGAAAGCTGTGTGATATGAGGCCCTGCAGAGGGAGAAATGAGGGTAAGATGAGGTTGCTGTGAGGTGACTGACCAGGCGTCCTGAGAAATTGGTACCAGCTATACATAAGAGAAAATACTGTTTGGATAACACGCAAACATAATTGACTTGAGAGTCTACATGTAAATTTTGTGTTTGGAATTTTGCTCTATTTTAGGGAATCAAAATAGTCTACAGGTATTTCATAACATATTTGCCATATATTGTATACAGCATTTTGCTATGTGCTTTGAAAGCATAAATTTAGGGTTCCCATTTGGAATTCATTACTGTTCCTACCACTGTTGGCAATATAACCTTGGGCAAGGTGTTGAAAGTCCCTGAGCCTCAACTACTTGTGAAATGGAGGATAATAGCAATATCCACCTCATATGGTTATTATGAAGATTAAATTAGGTAACACTTGTAAAGTTCTTAGAACAGTGCTTGTACACAGTATGCACCTTGAATATTAAGTATTTACACCATCATCATCACTTATTTATTTATTTATTTATTTATCTATCACACAAACCATTCTAAGAAGTTGGGAGCGCAAAACAATCCTGTTTCATTCTTCTTTATAGGTCTGTATTGGGAGATGAATATTGCTAAACATAATGCATCACATCAGTACATCTAATGTCCACGTTTAACTTTTACAACCTGCTCTAAGTTATACATTCTCCATTAATGCATAATGCCTTAAGAAAAAGAGTTACTTCTTTTATTCTTACCAGCCATTTCCTATCATCTGTTGTATTGCCAAATCTTTTTATTCTTTTAAGATTAATTAGGAAAATCTGGCACTCCAATTCTTGATGGTCACATTTTCTATGAAGAGTACATGTTTGATTTGTATACTTTTTGGTGGATATTAATTTTAGACATTTGTACTGAAGTTGGAGTTGTCCCAAGTCCCCTCAGATCTCAAATGCATAGCATGTCTAAGGCTAGACAAGAGAGCCAAGAATAATATGTTGCTGTTCTATACTTTGTGGAGACATGGTCTTACTCCTCTTTTGAACATACTGATTAAGAAAGAGAACAAGGAATGTCTGGCTGGCTCAGTCGGTAGAGCATGCTACTCTTGACCTCAGGGTGTGAGTTTAAGCCTCATATTGGGTATACAGCCTACTTTAAAAGAAGAAATAAATTTAAAAAAGAGAGAGAGAACAAGGGGTGCTTTAAAAATCTACTGAGAACATTTCTAGTGGGTTTTAGATACAATGATGGTCTCTTCATTCAAGACCAAGTAATTCTTTTCAAAGACTAATCTTCCTTCTGAGGATGACTCATGTCTATCTTAAGAAATCTTCTTGATACTTTCTGTGTAAGCCTTCTTGCTATTAATGTTATGGGATAGAGCACAGAAGGTGCTGGCTGGGTTGTTTTGTACTTTTCTCTGTATTTAATGCATGCTGGAAATTCTCTTCCATTTTCAGGTGAATCAGACTGATCAGTCTTTTCAGAGTATCTTTCGACAAGGTAGAAAGTCAAAGCACACAAGCTTGGTGATGTATGTGGAAGCTCCTGTTATGAAAGTTGTCAGTCTCATTATTTGACAGCTTATACATGGAAAGACAATTTTCACTGAGTCTCATCAAGTCACTGCACCTACTGATGTTTCTGTGGCAGTTCCATGGATTTTTTAATTAAAAAATGTTTTATATAAACATATAGACAATAAAAGTCAGAATAATTGCTGTACATTTCCAGAAATACACTTTCTGAAGTCTTAATTTTTTTTATAAAGTCATATTAAGGAATTCCCACAGAGTAACTGAAAAATCCTGATAAAGCAGATCATAGTTTTAAATCAAATTTGATTTATAGTTGCTAATAGAAACCAATAAATGTACCAGGAAAAGGGACGTGCTGAGGAAGCAGTTTATTCTTTTTTTTTTTCTCTCAAGGTATCTCATTTGATTGTGCTATTTTCAGAATGACATTCTGCTTACAGCAGAGGAACTCAGATGAACTCAGATACGAGGCCTCACTCAGTGTGGCATGATACCCCTTGCCTTCACTTCATCACCTTCCAGCTATTGACAAACTTATCTTCTCCATGGAAGGTAATTACTTGTCAGATAATGCCTAGTTCCTGATTGATCTCTTTCTATATACTAATGGAAGAGATTATGACCATGGAATTCTTGTGAAAATTTTCTTGAGCTTTGGGGTTAAAACTTAATTTAATCTCTTGATTCATTGAATTAAAGTCAGGAGTACTATCCCATGGGTACACATTAGAATCACCTGGGGAGCTTTTAGAAAAATAGACATGGATTCCCTTCTCCACTTGAGCCATTCTGATTAAGTTAGTGCCTAGGCATCAATAGTTAATAATAATAATAATAATAAAAGCTCTTCCAGGCAATTCTACTATAGTGTCAGGATTGAGAACTCTGCAGATGGGGAAAAGATATATGTACAACAGAATTTTAACGCTGTCTTCCTAATTCCTAGACTTTGGCCCTATATAGTTCTTGAATCTGAGCATTATTACAGATTTAAAAATATTTAAGTATAGATCCTTTAAAAGTACTCTTATACAAAATTATAGTCTGTAGGATGTGCTACATCTCAATAGCCTTAAGGAATTATCTTAGAAATAATATCCTATAAAAGTCAAGATGTACCTCCATGGTTACCAAACACTAAAAATAAGAGACAAAGCAATCTGTTTTATTAGTTAAGATGACTTGACTTTAATACACTTTATATGAGATCAAGGATGGCATTTTTACTAGTTTTCCAGGAACAGATGTAAGCATGCAGTATTCTGAGATTCAGATAGAACTGCACCTCCCAGGCTACTAAAAAATATCTCAGATCTAGAGATCCATTTCAGAGAATTTTGCAAGTTAAATGCATTTTTGCCAATCACTTGCAAATAAATTTTATGCCTGCAAGTAATGTGTTTAGCTTACCTACTTTCTTCTGTCCTCAATCATCTTTGCATGAGTCTAACCACTAAGAAGGTAAAGGAGCATGGCAGGCACTCAGTGACCACACTGAGAGGTTATGCGCTGTATGCAATATCTTACAACTCACAGTGTGGATAACCTAATTCTCCATGGAAAAGGAGAGCAACAGCTGGACTACACCTGTAGTTCAAACTGCTCATGTAACACTAGTGAAATAATGCATGTACAACTATACTATATACTATATATATAGTGTATATATATAGAAAATAAATATATATAAATACATATAAATATATAAATACAAATATATAAAAATATAAAAATATATAAATTATATATATAATATATTTATAAATATATATAAAGTAAATAAAACATATACAGACAGAATGTAAAATGAGGAAATTTCTATCACCTTATAGGCTCATGGGGTCAAAGGACAATAGTTTCGTTCAATGCAGCAATCTTTTCTTGGTTTTCTAATTGCTTAACATCTATACTGACTGAATGATGATGAAAATAGCAGATGCCAAAGCATAATGGAACAAGAAATAGAACTGAGTATAATCTTTTGAAAAGCTAGAGAAAATGCAGTTTCCCTTGTCATCCAGCTTTGAGTTACCAATGGAGGAAGACCTTCTCTTTTCATTGTCCCTCCTCCCCTCACTCATGTGCCTGATGTTTATGAGTAGAATTTTATAAGACTGTGTGAGAATTTTGAGTACACATGTGAAAAGTCTTAGTTCTTTCTGGCACATTAGCCTTCCTGCCATAATAAACAAAAGTCACCTACTTTACATACTTAATGACTTTTTTTAATGTGACATTTCTATATCTATTACAAGAATTGCTAAGCTCTCTTATGATTTTAAATAGAAATAGTATTCTTCCTCTTGACAAAATGCATTAAGAACCTTGTATACACATTATAGTGTTCTTAATACCAAAAACATTTTGCAAAATAGAAAACCAAAGATCAAAAAACAAAGCCTTATAATTACAATTGATCCTTGAACAATGCAGGATTTAGGGGCACTGACCCTCTGTGCAGTCAAAAATCTGTGTATACATTTTGATTTTGCAAAAAGTTAGCTAGTAGCCTACTGCTGACTGGAAATCTTACCGATAACAAATAGTCGATTAACACATATTCTATATGTTATATGTGTTATATATTGTACCCTTACAATAAATTAAGCTAGAGAAAAGAAAATTGTTAAGAAAATCATGAGAAAACACATTTATATAGTACTGTCCAATTATGGCTTTGCTTAGTCTGCCTCTTCAAGATTTCTAGCTTCCCTCCCCACCCCATCTTATTTGAGGATGTTCAGTTGTTACGGCATTCTGTATCGAGCAGTCTAATCCATCCTTCATCTTTGCACAGCTACTGGTCCTCCACTCTACTCTTTATTTCTGAGTTTTTGTTATTTTTATTATTCATTCTTGACCAGCATCTCTGAACTAACTTTTACAATGGAAGCATGATAGATGACTTATGTCTGTTTCTGGATCTGTATCCTCTTCATTCTGAGTTGTGAAGCACAGAGTGACTCAGCATTATATGATCAGCTTTCTGAAAAATACTAGAACCCTTTACTGCCCAAACCATTATTCTTATAAGTAATTACATAACACACATTTGGTAAGAAAACATAAAATTGATTCCTCAGTCCAGGTGAAACCAATAAGAGTCTGTGCTGGGAGGGTTGGAAGAACAGTAAAGCTCATTTAGTCCAATGACTGTCCAATGTCTGAGTTCCTCTCCAGAGCTCCTAAGGATGATCACCCAACTTTACAGATTTATTCAGTTCTGAACTCTGATTTGAGGTCATGTCAACTAACCTTAGTGAATAACTCCACTGAAGAAGAAAAGTGAAGAAGAAGAAACTGTTTTTTATATGATTTTTATGTGATCACTTTCATCTCCTAGTATTTTCTAAAATTGTGGTGGTTACCTTCGGTCTCCTGACATGAAACAGGTGGCATGCTGAGGAAGGTTTTAATGAAACATCCAGTCACTTAACATGAACAGGGTTATGGAAAATGACAAGGGCCAGCAATAGCAAGAACTCCAGTTTTCCCAGAGACCACAGGAAGGGCCACTGGAGAGAGGGACCACTAAACTTTATGAAGGAAACTGCTGTTTTGAGAGAAAGCCACAGCACAGAAGCTCCCAGACAAGTGAAATAACCACTTCCAACCCAGAATCCCAGTGTGGAGGGGCCCAGTGGCATGATGGCATTCTCCCCACCCTGTACTCTCTTGAGCTCAATAGGAAGTCAGAAGATAAGGTTGTCCATGGTAGCTCTCCATCACATCCTGGGCACAGCAGCAGCACATCCTGGGCACAGATGGATGCAGAAAGTGGAACGTGGTGCCAGAAAAGCAAAAGAAGACAGCACAGGATGTTTTCTGTGTCAACATCCACTTATTTTTATGTTTGTATGAAAAACAAGTCTTCCAGCCAGGGGAAAACATAAAGTCCCATTGTCTACAGGATCACTATGGGGAGATATCAAATCAGTCTCCCTCACCTCAAATCTAAAGCACTTTGAGCAGTAGAGTGAACTTACTTAACTGCATGTAGTTTCATTGGCATGTGGACAGTTTCAGTTTAATGCCACCAGAGTGGGTTCTCTGGTAGAAACATTTCTTTCTTGATCACCAGAACCTCCATACCTTCCAAGCCAACTCCTAATGTGTATTATTTGGGGCAAAACTGACACCGAAAATGAAAACACAACTGTTCAAAATCTTTGGGACACAGCAAAAGCAGTCCTAAGAGGAAAGTAAATAGCAATACAAGCCTTTCTCAAGAAACAAGAAAGGTCTCAAGTACACAACCTAACTCTACACCTACAAAAGCTAGAGAAAGAACAGCAAAGAAAGCCTACACCCAACAGGAGAAGAGAAATAATAAAGANATCAATGAAACTAGGAGCTGGTTCTTTGAAAGAATTAATAAGATTGATAAACCCCTGGCCAGACTTATCCAAAAGAAAAGAGAAAGGACTCAAATTAATAAAATCATGAATGAAAGAGGAGAGATCACAACCAACACCAAAGAAATACAAACAATTCTAAGAACATATTATGAGCAACTCTACACCAGCAAATTTGACAATCTGGAAGAAATGGATGCATTCTTAGAGAAATATAAACTACCAAAACTGATCCAGGAAGAATTTGAAAACCTGAATAGACCCATAACCAGTAAGGAGATTGAAGCAGTCATCAAATATCTCTCAACAAACAAGAGCCCAGAGCTAGACTGCTTCCCAGGGGAATTCTACCAAACATTTAAAGAATTAATACCTATTCTCGGGCGCCTGGGTGGCTCAGTGGGTTAAAGCCTCTGCTTTCGGCTCAGGTCATGATCTCAGCGTCCTGGGATCGAGGCCCACATCGGGCTCTCTGCTCAGCGGGGAGCCTGCTTCCTCCTCTCTCCTCTCTCTCTGCCTGCCTCTCTGCCTACTTGTAATCTCTCTCTCTGTGTC
>LNAC01001652.1:85376-126029 GCA_002007465.1 Ailurus styani
AAAAAAAAAAAAAAAGGAAACAGTCAACAAAACCAAAAGACAACTGACAGAATGGGAGAAGATATTTGCAAATGACATATCAGATAAAGGGCTTGTATCCAAAATCTATAAAGAGCTTCTCAAATTCAACATCCATAGAACAAATAAGCCAGTCAAGAAATGGGCAGAAGACATGAACATATATTTCTCCAAAGAAGACATCCAAGTGGCCAACAGACACATGAGAAAGTGCTCAACATCACTCGGCATCAGAGAAATACAAATNGCTCAACATCACTCGGCACCAGGGAAATACAAATCAAAACCACAGTGCGATACACCACCTCACACCAGTCAGAATGGCTAAAATCAACAAGTCAGGAAATGACAGATGTTGGCAAGGATGCAGAGAAAGGGGAACCCTCCTACACTGTTGATGGGAATGCAAGCTGGTGCAGCCACTCTGGAAAACAGTATGGAGGCTCCTCAAAACGCTGAAAATAGAGCTACCCTATGACCCAGCAATCGCACTACTGGGTATTTACCCTAAAGGTACAAACGTAGTGATCCTCAGGGGTACATGCACCCGAATGTTTATAGCAGCAATGTCCCCAATAGCCAAACTATGGGAAGAACCTAGATGTCCATCAACAGATGAGTGGATAAAGAAGACGTGAGATATATATATATATATATACAATGGAATACTCTCTGCAGCCATCAAAAGAAACGAAATCTTGCTATTTCCAAAGACATGGATGGAACTATAGGGTATTATGCTGAGCGAAATAAGTCAATCATAGAAAGACAATTTTCATATGATCTCTCTGATATGAGGAATTTGAGGGGCAGGGCAGGGGCTTTTTGGGGGGTAGGGAGGGAAAAATAATGAAACAAGATGGGATCAGGAAGGAGACAAACCATAAGAGACTCTTAATCTCACAAAAAGAACTGAGGGTTACTGGGGGTTGTGAGGAAAGTGATACGGTGGATGGGTTATGGACATTTGTGAGGGTTTTTGCTATGGTGTGTGCTGTGAAAGGTGTAAGCCTGATGATTCACAGACCTGTACCCCTGGGGCAAATAATAATAAAAAAATACAAAAAAAAATCAAAGGGAGAGGGACAAACAGATTCCCTGCTGAGTGGGGAGCCTCAAATGGAGCTAGATCCCAGATCTCAGGACCCCAAGATCATGACCTGAGCTTACGGTAGATGCTTAACCATCACCCAGATTCTGTTACTTTTCTTGTAATGTGACTTTGATAGACCCGCCATGTACTAAACTACCTTGCTGGGTACTCACCAATACTATGCCTGTACAAAGATATTTTTTGCTTTTTTTGTTAAAAAAAAAACAGAGAAAAGAAAAAAGCTGTTGAATCACACAATTTATATTAAATAAATTGTATCATTAATGATTGGATCATTATTAAATAAATTGTGCAAAGCAAAAGAAATAAGACTCAAAAGGCTACATGATTCCATGTATATAACTATTTTTTTAAAAAGCAAAATTATAGGATCAGAAAACTGATCAGTGGTTACCAAGAGTTGATGTAATTGGGGTTGACTTCAAAGGAAACAAATATGGAAAATTTAAGGTAATAGGACTGTTTTGTATGTTACTGTGATGGTAGATATATGAATCCATGTATCTATTAAAACATAGAGCTGTAAACTACAGATTGAACTTAACTGCATAAAAATATCAAGTAAATCATCCAGGATTGGGGAGATCCCAGGATGAGATGCATATTATACTAAAGGAATCTACCTGCATTATAAATGTGTGCATAATCTCATCAAATTGAATGTGGTAAAAATGAGATAACCTAGGTAACTTTGCAAAACTATGTTGACTGAATATTGTAAGGTTAAAGACAAAAAACCTGTACATTAACAATTACTGTAGTGGGTTTGGATTGCCCATCATGAGTTAAAGTTACATGTATAATAGAGCTAAACAAATAATTAAATTGTAGAAAATAAAAACCAGTTTTCTCATTGTCAGAAATAATAATATGTAAGGAGAAGAAAAGCTAGAATAAATCCTGAGGTACTGAGAAATACCATGAACTCACACCAATTTTAATCTGTATATCAGTTGTATAAATAGGTAGGTAGGTAAATAGATAGATAATTATGCATATATGTGTACATGGATAATAGACATATATATTTTTTCTAGCTATGTCCACTGAGATAGTCTAGAAGCAGTAACAAGTCAACAGTAATGATATACCCATCACCTAGATCTTGGTTTCTAACTCCATTCTCCAATAAAAAGAACCAGGTTTTTGGTTCTAGAGAAATGATTGACTCTAGGGTTGGGGAAGGGGAAATACAAGATAGTTTAGTGCATCTTACAGTGTCAGAAAGTGATTTTTGAGCTGCTTAAAGAAATAGTTAGATATAAAAAGGATATAGAGACCATCCTGAAAGAGCTCCCAATGTTCAAAGCAAGAACATTTTGAACAATATAATAAATAATGAAAATATTGAATTATAATCCAAAGATAAAAATCCATGAATCCATAATGATATAAATAAATAACTGAACAAGTAAATAAATGTGAGAAGGTACAAATCTTTCTTCCAGAAGAATTCCAAATAATATACAAATGCTCTCCCTTTTGAAAGATGGTATTTAATTCTCCTCCTCTTGTGTTTGGACTAGACTTAGTGACTCTCCCAAACAAGAAAGTATGAAAAGAAGAAAAAAAAATGGCAGCCTTATAGTGGAGAAACTTCATTAATACTATCTTAACCAAGTTATCTAGGTTAATATCAGTAATGAGTCAGTTGCTATATCTTACCCTCTGTATCCTTCCCCAAAGTCCTTAACCCTATTCTAATTGTGAGAAATCATTAGACAAATCCGAATGGAGGGCACATTATAAAATACCTGGCCACATACCCAAGTACTCCCTAAAATCGTCAAAATCATGGGAAAAAATAAAAAAGACACTGCCATAGATCAGAGGAGACAAAGGAGATGAGATGACTAAATGCAACATGGTATCCCTGGATTAGATCTGGGGGCTGGGCAAAACAATAGAGGAGAAACTAGCAAAATTCCAATAAAGCCTGTAGCTAGTTGTATTATGCAATGTTAATTTCTTAGTTTTGGCAAATTTACTATGGACATATATGATGCTCACGTTAAGGGAAGCTGAGTGGAGTATATATGAGAACTCTCTGTACTATCTTTGCAACTTTTCCTTAAATCTAAAAATATTCCAAAACAAATAGATTTTTCTCTTAAAAAGCACTCTAATTGCTAATCCATCCTCCACCTTTTTAGTTCCATTATTTTGTCTCTACCATACCAGAATCATATTGTTCTGACTGGGGACAGGGGATCCAGTATCCAATGTGCGACTTCTACTGTTAATCTCCATCTACAAAGGATAGCTATAAATGAATATTTCAAGTATATTAGTACCATCTACACCAATGCATTCTTTGTGTCTTGGTGAAAAGATTATCTTCCAGGTCCTCTGTGAAGCTGTTTAAAGACTGACTGAATAGGTTGCACATGAGATCCACTCCAAAATGCCACCTCCTCAACTCTTATACTCCTACCTCTAGAGGTTGCCAGGAAGCTTTTGACTTCTCAGTCTCAGTAATGTGGTTTGCAGCTTTTAAGTACACTATAGCAGACTGGTGATACAATTCCAGGTGGGAAAGCCAAAAATTATATTCATGTGATCATGTTGGTATTAATAATTACAGTCCAATCTCATTTCAAATTTTGTCCATTTTGTTCTAATATTCTTAAAATACACTCCCATGCATGTTTCCTCTGACTTTTGCAGATAAAAATTGGCAAGTTCTTACAGCAACTTTGGTATTTGTGTTATCTTCATAAAGATGACTAGTTCTCTGTCTGGCTATGCTGAGATCTGAAACCCATACGGATCTGGATGCCATGAGGAGTGCTGAGAAAAATTAGCATCTCCTTCTGAGGCAATTGCCTTAGATGCAGCCACTGAAAAGACTTTTTGCTGGAGAAAATTGGTCCCTCAGACTTGAGGGTAGGAGAACTGGATCAGGAGGAAAATTCACTGGAATGTGGGGTGAAATCCTCTGCTCTATCTCTATTTGACCAAATTCTATCCCTGCATTATTGCTGTATAACAAGATTACTGCGAACCTATTGGCTTAAAACAACAAAAATCTCTTGTTTCATGGTTTTTGTGTCAGAAGGCTGGACATGAATTAGCTGGGTTTCCCGCTTCAGGGTCTCACAAGCTACAAGCAAGATGTCGGCTGGGGCTGCTAGCTATCTCATCTGAGCTCTGGGGAAGGATCTGGTGCTAAGATCATGTGGTTGTTGATAGTATTTCTTAGAGGTTGTCAGACTAAAAGCCTCAGCCTCTTGCTGGTTATATGTTAGGGATCACCCTCAGCACTTTTCCACATGGCCCTCTCCATATGGTAGCTTACAATATGGCAACTCACTTCTTCATATTCATAGAGAGAGTATCCTAGCAAGACAAATTACAATCCTATGAAATGTGATCACATGCATTCTTTCACCTTTGCCATCTCCCAGTGTTTGGAAACAAGTCACAGTTTCCACTCACACACAAAGGGAGTGGATTATGTAACAGTCTGAATACTAGGATATGATTATCATGAAGGACACCTTAGCATCTGTCCAACACAGTCTCCACCCCTCATCTTAGACTCTAGTCTTTTTCACCAGTACCTTGATCTTAACACAAAGGACGTGGTGAGGTTGTATATTTAAGTGGAAATGGAATTCTTATGCACTGTAGATGGGAATGTAAATTGTTACAGTCACTATGGAAAACAGTGTGAAGGTTCCTCAAAAATTAAAAGTAGAAATACCATATGGCCTACCAATCTCACTTCTAGGTATGTATCTGAAAGAAATAAAATATCTCAAAGAGATATATGTACTCTCATGTTCATCACAGAATTATTTGCAATAGCCAAGACGTAAAAACAACCTAAGTGACCATTTAAGATGCATGAACAAATAAAATATCATGTATGTATACAATGGAATATTATTCAGCCATGAGAAAGGAGAACATCCTCACATTTGTAGCAACATGGACGGAACTTGAGGATAAGTGCACTAAGTCAAAGAAAGATAAATACCTCATGATGTCACTTATATGCGAAAATTAAAATAAAAAGAAACTTATAGAGAGAACAGATTGGTTGCCAGAGGTGAGATGAAAAGTAGAGGGAATGGGTAAATGTGATCAAAGTATAAATGTCCTGTTATAAGTAAGTTCTAGGGATGTTAATATACAGCATGGAAACTAGTTAATAATACATGTGTATATTTGAAAATTTTGAAGAGAGTAGATCTTAAAAGGTCTCATCACAAGAAAAAAAATTGTAACTGTGTGAGGTAATGAGTGTTAACTAAACTTATTGTGATCACTTTGTATTATATATATATGTATATATACATATATACATATACATATATATACCTCAAATCATTATGTTGCATGCCTGAAACTAATACAATTATATTGTATGTCAATTATATCTTAATAAAAGCATTGGAAAAAAGTCATCACCAACCAACAACTCTCTCCCATAGTAGGTAAATACATAAATAAATGGAACTGCAACTCTACAACTAATAGTCAGAAAGTGGGCTTGGTTTTTACATCTGCCTTGCAGTTAAAGAAAGCAAAGATGTCACTCATAGAGACTGGCTGATTTTTCTGTCCACGTTCTGAGATGGGAACACCACACCTTCAAATTGCCCTCTTCCTTTTGTACATTGCCTAGGTTTACTTAGAACAGCTATGTAACCACAACACTGTAATCACCATTGTTACCATAGTAACTAGGTTTCACAGCTACTGGACTGCTCAATGCCTTGCCTTCATGGTTCTCGATACTTATAATTAAACACGTACTGCATTGTGCAAGATCCCTTTAAATT
The DNA here is from genome assembly GCA_002007465.1 of Ailurus styani. Classification (NCBI taxonomy): domain Eukaryota; kingdom Metazoa; phylum Chordata; class Mammalia; order Carnivora; family Ailuridae; genus Ailurus; species Ailurus styani. The sequence goes on from LNAC01001652.1 coordinate 91,299, forward strand.
TGAAACCTTGTTTCTCTTTTCCAATACTGAAAATTAAATGTAGACTTATCATAAAACATGGCAACTCAAGGAAATTAGTACCTAAGGAATTTTCATTTTCTTTTTTTTTTTCTTTTTTTTTTAAAGATTTTATTTATTTTATTTGACACAGAGAGAGAGATTACAAGTAGGCAGAGAGGCAGGCAGCAGAGAGAGAGGAGGAAGCAGGCTCCCTGCTGAGCAGAGAGCCCGATGCGGGCCTCGATCTCAAGACGCTGAGATCATGACCTGAGCCGAAAGCAGAGGCTTTAACCCACTGAGCCACCCAGGCGCCCGAAGTTTCATTTTCTTAACAAAAGGAGTAAACATCTGCAGTTTTATTGATGTGGAATAACAACCAGCCATCATATGCTACAGTTTTTCCAATGAACAATGGAAATAATTCTTAAAGCAAGTGCTACTTCCTACATTCCAGAGTAAACCAGGTATGTTTCCTCCTTCCCACAATGTCTCTAACAAGCAGTAGTAATCTTGTAAAGGGAAATCATCTCTGCTTTCCTCCATGGGTCATCTGAACCCAAGATGGGAGAGCATGATAAGGAAGAAACCAGTCATGCATTTCTGTGAACTTCTGTGTACAGGGTCATTGTTTGTAGTCAACAAAGTGACACAGCAACAGAAGGTTGAAGCATGTGTTCAGCCTTGGGTGGAGGGAAAATGACAAAATGCAGAGCAGTGTCACCACCTAAGACTGTCAGAAAGTGGAACATGGAAGTCAGAGTGGGGAGATACCTCTGTAGGTCAGAAGGGCCAAGGGATGCTGCACAGACAAGTTAGGCATTACACTAGAAACCAAGAAGTAAATAAAAATAAAACCCAGTTACTAAAAATCTGCAAGGAATCAGGAGATCTGGGTGCCAAGTTCCCAGCACTGCACTTCTAAGCTTCACTTCTCTGGGTGTCAGAGGGAGTCTAGAACTCAAGGGGTGTTCTCCCATTCCCCTTCTAAGCTAGCATTTTATATGCAGGACTTAAATGACCCCAGTTGAATATGCCATGAGTGCCACACTTTTCTGTTTCTCTTTTTGTCTAATAGTTTCTCCAACATTGTCAAATAAACTGACAGCATGCCTTAAGCAAAGATGGTATTCTCCTTGTCACTGTCCTTGCTGTTCCATTATGGCCTCATCTGCCATCTTGCCTTATGTTCTGTGGAGCTAAATCAATAAAACATCTCCTTCTATTCTGAATTGTCAACCTGATGGGGTATGAACTAATTCAAACTTAGCATGTCATCTTTTTTTTTTTAAATATTTATTTTATTTATTTGGAGCAGGGAGGGGCAGAGGAAGAGAGAAACACAAACATTCTCCACGGCTCAGTGCAGGGCCCAAAGAGGGGCTCAATCCCACCACCCCGTGATCAGATCTGAACCAAAACCAAGAGCTGTTTGCTCAACCAACTACACCACCCAGGATCCCCAGCATTTGATTTATTTTAAACACTTAACACAAAATAGTGAAGAGGGCTGTTAGATATTCCAACCTCAGAACTAGGATGTGTTTATAAAAATAATTTCTCTAGATGGTAGCTGTTTTATTCTGAAACAAGTCAATACTTACTTTGTATACCAGCCCACCCCATTTCAGGCACATGGTCTGAGGCAGTAGGATGCTCCTCGATCCCAGGGCAACTGGGTATTCCAGGTAGTAATAGCAGCACTCTCAAGGAACAGAAAACTCCTTTTCCAGCTTCAGATTTTTTTTTTCTGAAGTTGTAGGTCACAAGTGAGTTGGCCTTTACCACTAAGTTATTTTGCTATTGCTTAGTTTGTAAGACTGATATATATTGGGAGATTCAGTTTGTCCAAAAGTAAGTAAAATCTAAAACCTCTAAGTAAGGAAAGCTCTAAACTTTAGGGATCTGGACAGTCACCAAGCTCTTACGTGGTAGACTGCCCACCTCACTGAAAGGGGCGTAACCACCAATGGCTTTCTGGGACTCTCTGAGAGCTGCTACCCACTATGCCTGTGTCTATATGGGACTTACACAACAATGCTCAAGCCTATAGCATCATCTATAGTTTACTGGTCCATATCAAATGATTCTATGAAGCAGGAATTACCATCATCCTCACATCATTGGTGAGAATATGATGTTCTCAGTATTAAATAGCTGTCACAGGTCACAAGCCAAGAGCAGCAGGGCTGGGGCTCAGATGCAGACTGGAGTGTGACTTTCCAAGGCACAAGCTGAGCCACTGTGGTCTACCTAGCAGTCCCTGAGCACCGTCCATCCAGCAGTCCCAAACTTAGCGCCCAGCCTATTGTCTCCAAAGCCTGTGACTCTGCCTTCTGAGTCTTTCACACATACCAGGAAGTTCGGTCTAAACCAGAAACTTGAAAGTCATTCTTTATTGCCTTTCACCTTCACTCCTTACAATAAAGGAATTAGTGAATTCTGCTAACTTCCCTCCCTTAAAAGTCACCACTACATTATGTGCCCCTTTAATATTTCATTTAAAAGCAGTGTTGAGGAGTGCCTGGGTGGCTCATTCAGTTGAGAGCTCACTCTTGATTTAGGCTCAGGTCAGGATCTCAGGGTCGTGAAATCGAACCCCACATTGGCTCTGTGCTGGGCGTGGATCCTGCTTAACCTGCTTAAGATTCTCTCTCTTCCTTGCCCTCTACCCCTCCCCACCCCTTTACCCCTGCTCATGGGTGCACTCTCTCTATAAAAATAAATAAATAAAGGCAGTGTTGATCACAGACTTTGGACTGAGATTATCTTTTTTTTTTTAATTGAGAGTAAATTCAAACTACTTATCCAGAAAATACATTCAGTAAAATATGGCAATGTAGCAACAAACTTGGGCTCATAAACCTTTGAAATATTCAAGTAGTCGTCAAGATGTTGATCAGGAAATTCTTCCACTGGTGGGAATAAATTACTTTTCCTCTCTCAAGGATTATATCACCTGGGAATATTCCTAGACTCCTTTCAATGATGCTTCTAAATGTGTGATCTTGAGTGAGGCACTTTACTTCTCTGTGCGTCAATTTTCTCACCTTTAAAAATGATAATAACAGGGACACCTGGGTGGCTCAGTCAGCTAAGCATCTGCCTTTGGCTCAGGTCATGATCCCAGGGTCCCACCATCAAGCCCTGTATCCCCTATCTGCTCCCTGCTCAGCAGGGAGTCTGCTTCTCCCTCTGCCCCTCACCTTGCTTGTGTTCTCTCTCTCTCTCAATTAAATAAACAAAATCTTAAAAAAAAATAAAAAGGATAATAACAGTAGCTACTCTAGAGTTGTATGAAGATTAATATATGTAAAATTCTTAAAATAGTACACACAAAAAGTGAGCATTACATATAATATATATTATATATTGTATTATATATATTATATATGTATATGATATATAAATATATGTTTGCTGCTGTTACTATGTAGTTGTCTGACTTCTAGCAAGTATGTTCTCTCTACATTCAGAATGGGATTCAAAATCAAGACCTCTCCAAGCATTTTTCTGAAGAGTGGGATTCAGGCAATTCAAGAGCACAGGAGCATGTTGGTTATAACCCTAGGCACTTAGCTCAGTGATACAGACCACATGGACAAACCAGGTTTTCTGAAGACAGGAGCTGGAGGAAGTTGCCTAGAGTACATGCTTAAGAGCCCAAACAGATGCAGCAGAGCAGAGGCAGACCTCAGGGGGAGAAGAAGAGACAGGCTGGACTCAAAGGCTTCTAGCCAGAATGGATGTTCTGAAGAACTGGTGCCTACTTTGGTAGGGGCAGCTGGTCCCAGTTTTTCTAATTTGATATTAGCTGTCCATTAGGATATCAGGAGCCTGCTACTTCAGAAGAGGACCACCACCTAAGTAGAATACTAGATATTGAAAAGAACAGAAGATTCTGGTAAGAAATGTATGACACGCAGGAGATGCAGGGGACAGGGGTCATCCATGGCAGCCAGGACATCAGGACAATGGCAACAAGGGTATTGTGGACCTCTGAGATATGTCTTTGCCTGGTCAGGATGAGATCCAGAGTCAGGTTTTTCTTCCTGTCCCCTCCCGCAGCCTCTGCCCCCCTGGGATATGGCCCCTGGGCCCCAGTTTGCTGAACTTGCCCTAAAGCACCAGTTGCTCTCTCCCTGACCTCTCCATTCACTCCACCTCACTGAGCTCCCTCAGGTCTGTGGACTATCAGAGCCATGAAACCATGGAAAGGCCTAAGATTCAAGCCACTGTAAACCATGAACTTCCATAATTTAATTTGTTCCTGTGGTGTGAGTAAAGTTAGAGTCATCCCTTCATACAGAAGAGTAAAGTCAAAATTAAGCTGAAAGACAATACTGCCAGGTGGAATATCCACAGCCGTACTCTCTGCAGGGTATGCCAGGGTGAGAGGTAGTTGTAAATCCAGCTTTGCTGAACCCTTGCTTAGAGTGAAACCACGCCTTTATAAATATACAATAGGGAGAAGGCAATTGGATGGAATTTATAACGTACATAACGTAAGCACCCTAACAGTGGGAATTTTATTTTCTTCACTGCTATACACTGCTCTGAACCCCAGAATCCAGAACAATAGGTTCAAAATATTTTACTTCAAAATATTAGTGGAATTGACTAAAACTTATGACTCAATCATTCTACTTCTTAAAATTTAGTTGCACTTTTCAGCTTTTGCTATGGTATTGAATGATCCTAAAACCCCAGTGAGTATAAGAAGAAACATCTCTTTCTGCATTACACCACATGAGAGCTGAGGGTCAGCTCTGGTCTTTCTGCGTGTACTCTCATTCTGGAGCTGTGGGTGGAAGAGAAGCAGACCTTATCTCAGATATGCTGTTCCTCAGGCAAGGAGAGAAAGAGCAATAGGTGGAACTAATCGACACTACCACCAGCAGAGCTTCCCTTTGGATGCGGTGCTTACTACATGTCCAAAGCCAATAATGGGACAAGGAATGTGCTTTGCTTGCTGAAGGGCATGACAAGGGTAGGATGGACATGATGCAGTGTGAATCGTTAGAACAAAATCTGCCACAGTACTATAGGGAAACCCAACACAAATGAGTAGTCATGTCCCAGGGTGTTTTTTAATCTCTTGTTTGTAGACTGTAAAAAATCATAAAATACTATTATCAATGATGAGATGGATAGTGCATGCTTGAGAATACACTGTAGCAGTCAGACATGATAAGGCAGACTTTTATGGAATGAACAAACCCCAACACATCTCATTTGGTAAAAAAAAAAAAAAAACAAAAAACATTGCAAAATGATATATAAAATAGCAAACAACACAAAACAATTACTTTAATGGGTACATTTATGTGTCTACATGCCTTTAAGAAGTATGGCAGTATGGTAGATCTATTTTTAACTTTTTTGAGGCACTGCCATACTGTTTCCCACAGTGGCTGAACCAATTTACATTTCCACCAACAGTGCACAAGAGTTCCCTTTTCTCCACATCCTGGCCAGCACTTGTTATCTCTTGTCTTCTTGATGGTAGCCATTCTAACAGATATGAAGTAAAATATTATTATGGTTTTGATTTGCATTTCCCTGATGATTAGTGATGTTGAACATTTTTTCATGTACCTTTTGACCAAATGAAATATTATTCAGCCATGAGAAAAAAGGACATCCTGTTATTTGTGATAAATTGGATAGAACATGAGGACATTACGCTAAGTGAGGTAAGTCAGAAAGAAGAAAAGTACTGGATATTATCACTTATGTGTGGAATTTTAAAAAGTTAAACTTGTAAAAACAGAGAAGATGAAATGGTGATTACCAGGACATGCGGGAGGGTAGGACAGATGTCAAAGGGTACAAACTTGCAACAATTAGTAAATAAGCCTAGACACTGAATGCACAATATAGTGAATATAAAAAACAATATTGTATTATAATCATCAAATGTAATTACCCCAATCACTAAAAAAATGATAATTAATATAACATGGATGTGCTAATTCTGGTTACAATGGCAATCACATTACAATATATTAATGTATCAAATTAAGATGTTGTGCACCTTAAATTTACAAATGTTATGTGTCAAATGTATTTCAATTAAAAAAAAAGAAGTATGGAAAGATATTAGCAAACTGATAGTAGATGTTGGCAGTGTAAAAAGTGAGTGGGAGTGGGAAAACTCTTCAATAAATGCCAGAATAAAACTGCTATTCTTTTCATGTGAGAGGGTTTGCTTAAATTAAACTATTCTGCCCAAGAAGATAAGAAAAACAGACTTTTATGGTGAATAGCTCTTCATCTAGTTAGACAAGAATGGCAACTGAAAAAAATGGTCCCATGGCTCTGGCTCTTAAAACCAACTCCTATGTTAACAGTTCCTTTAAAATTGAGCCTAAAATTGGTAGCTAAATTTAGGTTACAGAAATGTTAAAATTTCTGGCAATGGTCTGCTTTTTTCATGAAAACAATCCTGATTTGAGCCCTAGAGGCTATGTGGGCACCACTGGGTCACTCCTCTTAGCTCCCTGGACCCTAGTGGGAGCTTTGGACCACTGGGCTCCCAGATGCTAGATGATCTGTGTTTATTCTGCTTTGATTCTAAGGGGAAAAAAAAGAAAGCAAAGCATGTAACACTTTCTATCCTCAATGAACTCTGGCTGAACCTGACAGATGTTGGAGCTTTTCATTTTCTCCTCAAGCAAGGCTTAATGGAGATTTTGTTACCAGGGTAATAGCCATCACTGTTTGCTCTATTAATCTACACTCTCTAAATGTTGACTGTAGATATATAATGTGGCCTAAGTGTCCATTTTTTCACAGACTTACCAGCTTGGATTTCCATTTTGCAATTTTACTAGTATCGGTCCTCTAATTAAAAAAGAGAGAGAGAGAGAGAGAGAGAGAGAGAGAGAGAGAGAGAGAGAGAGAAAGGGAGAGAGAGAGAAAGAGAAGAAAATCTTTAAATGCCATGGTGGTAAATGGCAAACTTGGGAGGAATTTTACTTGTTCTTTGGGTCGCTTCAACGTGAGAATGTTATTCTAATTAAAGACTTCTCAGGATGTCTGGGATTTGGAATCACATAAACCTGTGTTCATCCACTTCCTAAAAGGGAAAAAAAAAATCTCTGGACTTGTGTGAGCCTCTGTTTTTTCCCATGTAGTGCAGAGATAATCACTACCTTACACAATGTCATTAGGAGGATTAAACAAAATAATGGGTGTTAAGTACTAAGCTACTGTCTTCAGTATAAGATATGATCCCTGGAATGTAATCAATGGTATTGTGGTTACATTATATGGTAACAGATTGTAGCTACACTTGTTGTAAGCACAACATAAGCATAGAGTTGTTGGATCACCATGTTGTAACCTGAAATTAATGTAACATTGTGTTAAAAAAGGACTTGTTCCCTGAACATTAGCTCCCAAGATTCTGTCTCTGATTATGTGTGAGAAGACTGGTTATACTGACATGGGGTATATTACTCTCTCTCAGTTGTTACAAAGTGAGTACAGGAGTATTCCTCAAGAGGGAGTAGAGGAATGGCTGCTCCAACCAGGAGGAGGGAAACGTTCTGGGAGGGGAAGTAGACCCTTCTCAGACCAACCCCACTCTACACACTGGTAGTCTTATTTCAGTCACCACAGACCTCAGGGCAGCGATCTGCTCAGTTGAACCTCCACTTCAGGCTGAAAATGGGACATAATATAGGACAAGGGGAATTCAAAACATGAACTTAGCTAGACATTTTACCTTTCAGGGTCTTAATGTTACAGGGTTTTTATTCCCTAGTACCTGTGGTTCTGACAATGAAGAGGTAACCAGATAAAGAATTGTGGGCAGGAAAGCTAAGTACATTGAGTGATAGTACAAAGCTCCCAGACTGGGAGGGGTGAACCTGAGGGGGTTACCATTTTGGTGTTCAAATCTAGGGGGTTTTATAAGCTCTTTTGCAGAATTATCCTTAGCATCCTGTGTGTGGGACTCCTGTGGATTGGCCGCTAAGGTGTGGCAATCAGGGCTTTGATCATGTACCTGTCTACCTATCGGGTTATTGTTCACATGTGGATGGTCTTTGAGCTGACATTTGGAGACTAACTGCCTCAAGTTGTGATAGTGACCAATGTTTTATGGCTAATTGTTTTGTTTCAGGATGTTTTGCAAGAGTCACTTCTGCAGAGACTGCTAGACAGGATGCTATTGTGGTCTTGTCTAAGCTATAAAAGAGCATGCTGGTGCGTTTTTGTCTTAGCTGACCCAGATTTTTCTTTTTTGTTGGGGACCCTAGCCCTGACTGCTCAAGTGTCCAACTAACTTCTAACAATAATGCTCTCATCTGGAAAATTACTGGGGTAAGTTAGATTATCTCAGAAATCCTTTCAGTGTACACCCAGACAAATCATGACCCTTGGGGTTCTAATCTGCTGGTTATATAAATAATATCAGTAGTTGGTAGGTGCAGTGTAACTGGATGGCAACCCACCAGTGGTGGATTCTCAGTTCCTGGAGCTGTTTCTTTCTGGGATCTGTCTCTCAGGAAATTATAGTTGTTTTACTGATTTCCAAGTACTCTCCTATAGACATTTGCTTCCTGGTATACAAAGAAATGGAATGAGTTATACTGATTAGGTTTACCTTGTTAGAACTTTCTTTTTTTTTTTTTTTTTAAGATTTATTTATTTATTTATTTCACAGAGGGAGAGAGATCACAAGGAGGCAGAGAGGCAGGAAGAGAGAGAGAGTGGGAAGCAGGCTCCCTGCCGAGCAGGAAGCCCGATGCGGGCCTTGATCCCAGGACCCTGAGATCATGACCTGAGCCGAAAGCAGAGGCTTTAACCCACTGAGCCACCCAGGTGCCCTACCTTGTTAGAACTTTGACAGGCAAACTGACAAGGAATAGTAGATTCACTGTGTTTAATTAAATGTTTAGTGGCCACTGCTGTGTTGTTGTGGTTGTTGTTGTTTGGCTAGTTTTAGACAGAGACAACCAGCTTGTCTAAAACTAGGCAGAAAAGAACACCAATATGTGTTGAGCAGCCACAATGGGTCCAGTTATATATGGGAACCTTCAGATATTAGTGTATAATGATATTAGTATATTAAAAACAAAACAAAACAAAAAAACCAAGAGTCCCACTGTGAAAATTAATAAAGGGAACCCTCGCTTAAGTGGACTCAGGATCCTACACAGGGAGGCTGTTAGTGGGACCCATACCACTCAGTGCCACTCACGGGAAGAATTGTCAATTACAGACCCAACAGAGAAAGATGTACATTGCATCTTCTACAATAAATTGACTACCCCTGCAACTCAGCCAATGAGAAACTGTCACCACCCTGAACTCTTGCTTTTTTCCAAGGGACTTTCTTTCAAAACAAACCCTCCCAACTTCCTTCTCTATAAAATGTTCCTTCCTCTCTTTTGCTCTTTGTTGTTTGTTTTTGGTTTTGGTTTTTGGAATCACTTATGATTTTTCTGTGGCTTGCTAGCCCAGGATTATAATTTTCTGCTCTTCCCAAGTAAATCTATCTTTTGCTGGTAAGATAACTTGGAGTTTTTTTTTTTTTTTAAGGTTGACATCATACATTCTGAAGTCTAGTTAGCTTGTGTTCAGATTCTGACTTTTCTACTTACTTACTGTGTCACCTTCCTTAAGCTATTCAACTTACTGAGACTCAGATTCTTATTGAAGTAACAATAACCACCTGCTTTACAAAGTTCTGTGTGAATTAAAGAGTTTCTGTAAACCATAACACACCGAGCGATTTCCTTAATCAGTGGTCATTGATACATAACTGAGTGTCACATGAAATATAGGGGATGCCCTATGTCATAACTCTGCTTTTTGTACTCCTTATGTGACAAGCAAGGGGGTTGTTTCTCAAACTATTGTCTATCTCCTCATGTTTAAAAAGGATTAAAGTAGTGTATACTTCTCAGGCTTGATGTGAAATGCATTTGGCAGAGTGAGTCCTGGCAAATAATTAGTACTCAGTAAATAATTGTTCCTTTCCCCTACACTTTCTATCATGCACAATAGTGTTACATTTAGAACAATCCCTTTCAGCTGATCCATATCATTCTTTGAATAATTTTTATTCAATTCAATGCTTGAAATAGGCCAAAAGTTAGGAAGCGTTCTGTGATATCAGAGGTTGTGCTGGGATTTAGAAACACCCCTTTCCACCCTGCTGACATCTCATGCTCAACAGGAAAAAATACTGCACATGTTTTTCTCTACAGAAAAACAGAAAACTTACATTTATCTCTGATTTCTTCCAGGAAGGACTCAGTAGATCTCATTTACCACACACAGAACCAGGTATCAGAGGAAAACATGAAAAGCCAGGTGTATGACAAGATGAGATCTAAATAGAAAGTTGCATTTCAAAGGTGGCTCTGAGATGGAAGGACGTTTTTAAAGAACAGGTGTTTGGAAGTCCCCCCCCCCCATATTTCTACTATTAGCTTTTTTCCTCTGCAATTAAAAAGCAGTCAGCTTGCAAGAGATTTTTCTTTCCATTTTCTATGCTATTTTTATGCTATTTTTCTAGTATTCAGCTCTGAAGTTTTTTTCCTCCAGTCTTCACGCTTTTTTGACTGCACGTTATTATCACTCTTCTGTGTTTGGAACTGGTCCCTAGGAAGCTCAGATTCTCACATTTTCATTCTAATCTAGGCTATGTGTTCTCACCTTTTGACTGTCTGCCTCTGACTTAACTTTTCACTTACGTCTACTTGGGACAGTTGGCTTTTATTTTTGTAATCAGCAGACTTTATTTTGTTAAGGCAGTTTTAGGTTTATAGAAAAATTGAGCAGATACTGCACAGAGTTCCCATTTATCTCCTCTCCCAGTACTCAGTTTCCCTATTACTATTTTTGAACAGATTTATTGAGGTATAATTGATATAGAAAAAGCTGCATATATTTAATGTACACAGTTTGATGAATTTAGACATATGCACATGCATATGCATGGAATCATCACCACAATCAAGGTAATAAATATATCCATGACCTCCAAAATGTTTCTTTGTGACCCTTTGTGTTTGTGTATATGTGGGTGGAGATCTGCACTCATAATCAATTTGTAAGTGCATGACACAGTAATGTCAACTACAGGCTTTACATTGTACAGCAGATCTCTAGAACTTACTCATCTTGCATAACTAGCTTTTTTTTAATAGAATGTATTTTATTTTAAAATGTTGTCTTCCACTACTCTGTCAGTGATAAAAGCTAAAATACTTGGGCTACATTCCCATAAGGTACATTTTAGATCTTGGCTTCCTTGAGATGCTTCCTACAGGGACAATTTAAGAATGAGGCAGTGCTTTATGAGTGATAAACCCTAGAAGGGCAGAGATTGTAAATGCTAGGCTTCTTACTAAGATATTCTGTTTAATCTTTTCTTACTAACATTGCCTATGGTGTCATCTCACCTTTACACATTTATATTTGTTAAGGAAAGAATGACAAATTAGCTAGGGTTCCCTGAAGCAAAAGTTATGTATTACTACTTAGAAAGTACAATTCCAGGAAAGCCTGAGTGAGGGCAAAGGCAGCAAGACAAGGAAGGAAGGAGCACCAGCCACCTCATTCATGCAACATGATTATTCAACATGATTGTTTCTTCTGAAAGGCAATGTGAATGCCTATGTCTCAGCGTGGTTGACAGGGAAAGGAAGGAATACGAATGTATTGACTGATCTTCACTTCCTATGGGTTGGAGGATCACCGCAATAGTACTTTGCTGTTTCAGCATTTCCAGTTGCATAGACGTGGATACAGAGCATTTCCTGTGGAATCTTATGCCTCAATGCCAAAAGACAAAACTATGGCAGGTGATGAAAAGTGACTAGTGAAGGTAGGCGACAAGATGCTGTTGGGTTATGCCTACACAGAGCTGGCTGCCTATGAGACAGTGAGGTTGGAACAATGCAGAAGGTAGCTAGAGGCAGAAGGGCTGAGAGGATCTGAAGTAGCAGAGTAGATTAGGTGGTGATATTTGGGACATTGATGAGGGAGACTATAAATCCCAGAAAGGAATAGTTTCTTCACACCAATAGTATGGCTGAAGCACAGCCATACGGAGATTCAATATTTTGACAGTCACAAGTAAACTACATAACTAAGTATTCAGTCTCCCTAATCAAAAGTGCTTTGATTTGATAGAAATTGAATGAAATTCTGGTTCAAGTCTCTACTTAGGAGGCTCCTGAAATCATCTCTTCATTCTGACAACTGAATCTATAGCTGCATACAGAAGAATTCCCTCTGAAAGAAATCCAGAAACTAGCTGAGTGACTCTTACACATCCGGTGAACAAGGAGAAAACCCATATTGAACTGGATAAGAGAGGCAGACACAATCTTACCACCATCCCACTCTGGGGATGGAAGCATGATAGGGTGGGAAATCACAACTCCCAGCTCCTCTCTGAAGAGCAAAGGGTTTAGACCCAACACCTAGTACCCACTTTAAAGACTTCCACATGAGGGACAAAACCCCAAAACATCTAGCTCTGAAAGCCAATGGAACTTGTGTCCATAAGACTCACTTACTATAGTAAACAAATAGTTCTTAAGGGCTCTTGAGGATTCTCTGTTCTAATTTAACACAAATCAAGGAGCCTACTCCAATTCTTTCCAGAGAGTAGGGAGGCCAACATATACCATCTTTGTGTTTTCCCTCTGCTCACTGGTGTCTCCTTGAGAAGAGCTTGTGTGCACGTCTGGTGCCTGGCTTTGCTAGCTGACACCTCTTAATCTCCTGGCCTTGGTAACTAGCAAGACTTTGGTTTACAGGTGCAACAAGATTGTATCAGACAAAGAAACAGTTCTTAACCAGCTATTCCACAGAGTTCAGTAGAGACAGAAGTTGCAAACCATCTCCCTGCCTTTCCCTGAAATAGGTTTACTTGCATATTATAATAAAGAGCACTTCAAAAATCACAACCAGATTCCTCTAATCATTGGCATCATAATTCTGGAAAACGGAGCAGGAAAATGGGTCAGTTGTGGATGTTTCATCTGACTACCTCAGAAGATTAGGATGATGAAATTGAACCACAGAACACACACTTTTTGAGGGGAGGAGTTTTTTTTCCTTCTTTTTTGTTCAAGACAGTATTATTGCCCTGGCATACAGTAATTACTTAATAAATAATTTATTGAATGACTAGATGACTAAAATGTGTGAATAATATGTATACATGATAGGAAGCTAGGTTCCTCTGTGGATAGGGTTGACCTTTCCTGGGTGAAGGGAAAGAAAACTCTGCTGATAAGAAGCCAAACAATTACCAGGAGACCTGGAAAACTGGCACATTCCACCAGAGTTGACAGCATAAACAAGACTCCTATACCTTGGAGGCAGGAGTAATTTCCTTAAGAATGGGGATCAGGAAGGAGACAAACCATAAGAGACTCTTAATCTCACAAAACAAACTGAGGGTTACTGGGGGGTGGGAGGGTAGAGATAGGGTGGATGGGTTATGGGCATTGAGGAGGGTTTGTGCTTTGGTGACTGCTGTGAAAGGTGTAAGCCTGATGATTAACAGACCTGTACCCCTGGGGCAAAGAATAAAAAATTAAAAAAAAAAGAATGGGTAGGCAAGAGGACTGAAGGGACAGATCTTCTGTATGGTTATCCAAACACCATTAAGCTAGTAGTTCTTACTTCACATTCCAACAGGCGGAAACACTTTCTTCTCAGATGCACACAGATCATTCACCAAGACAGACTATATTCTGGGATACAAAACAAACCAAGATAAAATTAAAAGAATAAAAATGATATAAAATATGTGTTAGCCCATAATAGAATTAAACTTGAAATCAGGGGCGTCTGGGTGGCTCAGTGGGTTAAAGCCTCTGCCTTCAGCTCAGGTCATGATCTCAGGGTCCTGGGATCGAGGCCCGCATTCTCCTCCTCTCTCTCTGCCTGCCTCTCAGCCTACTTGTGATCTCTCTCTCTCTCTGTCAAATAAATAAATAAAATCTTAAAAAAAAAAACCTAGAAATCAGTAAGAGTACCTGAAAAACCTTCAAATATTTAAACACTACTCTTCTAAATAACTCAAGAATCAAAGAAGTCTTAAGGGAATTTTTTTTTTTAAAAAGAAAAGTGAAAATACAACATGTCACAATTTGTGGACTGTACCTAAAACATTGCTTAGAAGGAAACTTATAGTATTAAATGAACATAATAGAAATTAAGAAAATTCTCAAATCAATTATCTAAATATACACCTTAAGAAACTAGTGGGGAAAAAAGGCAAAATAACCCAAAGCTAACAGAAGGAAGCAAATTATAAATACGTGAGCAGAAATCAGTAAAAGTGAAATATAGAACATCAATGAAACTAAAAGCTGTTTCTTTGAAAAGATTTTTTAAAAGTTGATAAAACTGTAGCCAGACTGATAGGGGAAAAAAGAGAAAAAAACACTTACAATATTAGAAATGAAAAAAAAGATATAAATACTGATTGCATAGATATTAACAGAATAAATAGGTAATGCTACCAGTAGCTCTATGGCCCTAAATTCAATAAATAAGACAAAACGAGGGCACGTGGGTGGTTCAGTTGGTTAAGCACCTGCCTTGGGCTCAGATCATGATCCCAGGGTCCTGGAATCGAGCCCCTAACTGGACTCCTAGCTCAGGAGAGAACCTGCTTTTCCCTCTCCCTCTGCCTGCAGCTCTATCTACTTGTGCTCGCTCTCCATCTCTCTGTCAAATAAATAAATAAAAATAAAATATTTAAAATAAATAAATAAATAAGACAATATGTACTAATCCTCAAAGACAAAAATCTACCAAAATTTACTAAAAAAAGAATATGTATAGTGCTATATCTACTTTTTAACTGAATTTTCAGTTAAATATGTGCTCTCTCACTAAAGAAAAAGAAAGAAAGCTTCAGGTCCATATGAGTTCACTAACAAATTCTTCCAAGCATTCAAGAAAGAAATAAAATAAAATTGGGCGCCTGGGTGGCTCAGTGGGTTAAAGCCGCTGCCTTCGGCTCAGGTCATGATCCAGGGTCCTGGGATCGAGGCCCACATCNTCTGCTCGGCAGGGAGCCTGCTTCCTCCTCTCTCCTCTCTCTCTGCCTGCCTCTCTGCCTACTTGTAATCTCTCTCTCTGTGTCAAATGAATAAATAAAATCTTTAAAACAAACAAACAAACAAAAGAAATAAAATAAAATTTACATGTTTTCTAGAACATAGAAAACACTTTCTAACCTGTTTTATAAGGCTAATATTACCCTCATNAAAAAAAAGAAATAAAATAAAATTTACATAATGTTTTCTAGAACATAGAAAACACTTTCTAACCTGTTTTATAAGGCTAATATTACCCTCATACCAAAACCAAAGAAATCACAAGAAGAAAAACTAAAGACCAAAATCCCTCATGATCATAGATGTAAAAATCTACAATAGAATATTATCAGCAAATAGAATACAGAATATATAAGAAGGAAAATATATCACCACCAAGTAGGGCTCATGCCAGAATTAAAGACTGGCTCAACATTTGAAAATCGATCAGTATTATTCACTACATTAACAGACTCATCAGAAAAACCATATGATCCTTTTAATTGGTGTAGAAAAATCATTCAATAAAATTCAATATCAATTGGATAAAAACTCTAAGGAAATGGAATTAAAAAAATTTCTTAACCTAACAAAGATTATTCATGGAAGAAACCCTACAACTGACATTATGCTTAATGGTAAAGAAGGCAATATCTCCCTCTACCCTTCAGAATCAGGAAAAAGACTGTCCTAGAAGTCCCAGCTAGTGTGGTCAGGAGGGTGGGGAGAGGAGAAGAAAAGAAAAAGAAATAAAATTATCTCAAATCCCAGGCCACATGATTTATATAGAAAATTCAAAAGAATCTAAAAATTAAGCTAAGAATTAATAAGTTAATCAAGTTCATCCTCATACATTAGCAATATACACATTGCATATACACAATTTATATAAGTTGTCTGTATTTCTAAGTAGGTAAGTACCAGCAATGAATGATTGCAATTTCAAATGATAAAAAACAAAGCTATTTCCAGTGTGCACGTGAACGTGCACATACACACACACACAAAACACACACAAGCTCCCAGGTACAAATCAAACAGAACAAGTGCAAAATCTGTATGTTGAAAACTGCAAAACAATGATAAAAAAATATTTTTTAATGTTCTAAATGAAGAGGCATACCGTGTTTATGGATTAGAAGATTCCATGTTTTTAAAATGCTAATTGTTCACTACATGATCTATAGATGCATCACAGTCTTAAATAAATCTCAGTGAACAGTTAGATAGTGACAAGCTGATTCTAAAATTCATATGAAGAGTCAAAGAAATTATAGTAGCCCAAATAAATCTGAAGAAGAATTAAATAGGAAGATTCAGATGATCCAATGTTTATAAACAAGGATAGATGCAGATCAATGGAACAGAAGAGAGAGTCCAGAACTGTACTCACACAAATCTAATTAAGTAATTTTTCACAAAGACACTAAAACAACTCAGTGGACAAAGGACAGTCTTCTCAATAAATGGTGCTGGAATAATCAGACATTCACATGCAAAAAAAATAAAGTGACTGATAAATCACACTTTATACAGGTGGGACAAAGACCTAACTTAAACATAAAACCGTAAATTATAAAACTACCAAAAGAAAACACAGAAGAAATCTGGTAAAATAAAGAAAGCATGATCTAGAATGGATAAAGAAGATGTGGTATATATATACAATGGAATACTATGCAGCTCTCAAAAGAAACAAAATCTTGCCATTTGCAATGACGTGGATGGAACTAGAGGGTATTATGCTGAGCGAAATAAGTCAATCAGAGAAAGAAAATTACCGTGTGATATGAGGAACTTGAGAGATAGGGTGGGGGGTAGTGGGGGGTAGGGAGGGAAAAATAACGAAACAAGAAGGGATGGGGAAGGAGACAAACCATAAGAAACTCCTAATCTCACAAAACAAATTGAGTGTTACTGGGGAGTGGGAGGGTAGGGATAGGGTGGATGGGTTATGGACATTGGGGAGGGTTTGTGCTATGGTGAGTGCTGTGAAGGGTGTAAGCCTGAAGATTCACAGACCTGTATTCCTGGGTCAAATAATAAAAAAAAAAGCATGATCTATAGAAGAAACAACTGAAAAACTGGACTTTATCGAAATTAACTTCTTGACTCTGGGAAATATGTTGTTACAAGAATAGCAAAACAAACTACAGACTGGAAGAAAATATTTTAAAAGTCACATATATAACAAAGGACTTGTGTCTAGAATATACAAAGAACTCTTAAAAGTCAACAATAAAAAAGCAAAGCACACGATTCTGAAAATTGGGGAAAATATGAGCAAAGACTTCACCAAATAAAATATAAAGATGGCCAATAAGTGTATGACAAGAAGCTAATTTAACTGTGTTGACAATATTTGTCATTAGGGAAATGAAAAATTAAGACCACAATGAGATATCAGTACACACTTATTAGAATAGCAAGACAAACAAACAAGCACAATACCAAACATTAGCAATGATTCAGGACACCAGGAAATCTCATTCATCACTGGTGGAAATGCAAAATGATACCACCATTTGGGAAAACAGTTTTTTATAAGATTAACCATACACTTGTTATAAAATCAAGAAATCCCACTTCTGGGTGTTTATCTAAGTGAATTGAAAGGCTTTGCTTTCCCAAAAATCTGTATGCAACTGTTTACCATGGCTTTTTTCATAATAGCTGGACCTGTAAACAGGCAAGATTTTTTCTATCCTGTAATGGATAAAACGAACTGTGACATATTCATTAAATTTAATAAAACTCAGCAATAAATAATAACGGGCTACTGATTCACTCAAGAGCATGGATGAATCTTAAATGCATTTTGCTGAGAGAAAGAACACAAAAGTCACCTCACCCCTCATCATCCATTTGAATGAGTATCTCTGGGAGTGGTTTGGGAATTTGCGTTTTCTAGCTAGTTTCCAAGTCATGCTCATGCTCAGGTGCATGTGAGTAGCTCTGTTTGAGCATGCATCTACCCCAGACCTTACTGGTCAACTGTCCCTAGAGACAGATCTATAGGGGAAGGAATCAAATTCCCTCAAAAGGGAAAAACAAATGTGAAAGGGAGTAGGGAATGTAACTGCAAGAATGTAAGCACTTCTTTACAATATATTTTACCTTTTAGTTTACTTATCTCTCTGAATAGACAGGAGTATGAAAAAATGTTTTCTTCAGTTTTACATTCTCATGGCTTAGGACGAATATAATCAGGTTGTAGAAATTAAATATATATATGTTAACATGTGAATAAAATCACAAAATTGGAAACCTCTTTCTTTACTACTTTGTAACCTTGGGAAACTTATCCAACTTCTCTGTTTATCCAACTACAAAATGTGAATAACAGTAACAAGGATAAAACGAGCTAATACATGTAAATTGCAAAGAATGGTGCCTGACACTTAGCAAATGCTCAATAAATGTTAGCTGTTGTTGTTATTTTACTGTGCAGAATTAACATAAAATGTGGTTTTGTTCAGTACATGCCTAATTACCTTAGAAGGAAAAGCCTATCTGCTGCTTTGTTGCTAGGGAAATACAAATTTCAGCAACAGACTGATCGAATAAAACATTTTCAGGGGTTTAGGGACTCACATTCTTAACTTGCATACTACTAGAAGTAATTGTAATTGAATAATTTTTTTCCCCTCCCAAAGTTTCTATTTTTGAAATGCTATGCAAATGTAACATTAAAAAAAAGGTTTTCCTTATCTTTATTTTGGCAATCAAAATCTTCTCAAATAAATGTAAGACATTATAGTGTTTCATTAACCTCATGTATGGAAGAAGACAGAGTCATTTTATCTCCACTGTAAGTTATACTAGCTTAAAATATAGTTTACAGATATAATCTTTACTTATCCAAATATAAGCACATAGTGAAAAACATTTGATTAAAGTGGCAAAATTTATCAAGTTCCATCACACTCTTTTTTTTATTAGAAATAATAAGACATCCCAAAGATACAGCAGATTAGCAAAAGGATAATTCTTAAGTAATTACCTTCAATTCTGTAGCTATTAGGATAGATTTTATTGCCATCGTCCAAACCACACTATCCTTGCACACTATAAATAATAGCCACCAGCCACATCTGGCTATTTAAGTTAAAAGTAATTAATATTAAATAAAATAAAAAATTCAGTTCTCCAGTCGCACAAATCACATTTCAATTGCTCAATAACAGAGCAGATATAGAATATTTCCATCACCACAGTAAGTTCTCTTGCAGAGTACAATTGTTGCATTAACCAATCGTCAGCCAGAAACATTAGATTTTTATCTCAGAAGAGGACGATTTGGGAGTGGTTAGTCCTTTTTTCAATAATGCTTCCCATCTTTGTAGATAGCATAGTTGACAAACTGAAAAGTGTCCTCATGGGGTCCATGAGTAGTTCTGAATGTGCAGAAAGATGGTTGCAACAGACAGCTTCAATGCAGTGCAGGCCCCTGCGATAGAACTCAATTAAAAATAACTTTGCACCTGCTCATTTGTTCAACATGAATAAGTGAGAGAAATAGGCTTCTGCTCCATTCCCAGAGTCCGTTCACCCAGACACTCACTCTCTCCCCTCTGCCCACCCCACACACCTGGGATGCTTTCCTTAAAATGGTATGGGAGACAAATCGTGCCATATTGTTGAAATGTCGAATCTGTGAATTATACAGGATGCTTCTTCAAGTCAGCCTGTTTCTTTTTCAAGAAATTAAAACTCCAAGTTGGTAAATTTCAACTCATTTTCAGAAATGATCTGCATTGGTCAGGCTCCAGCTACTACAGGTATGTTGAGGACACAGGACTGGATGAGGTTATGGACAATTTTGCAACTGAAACACAAGCCTGGATCAGAAAAGGTGGGGATTTTGAACTGCCAGAACGTAACACAAGTGTATTAAATAATGGAGGGACGGATTAATGGCAAAGTGGTTTCTAAAGGGTCATTCAAGGCCACCGAGACGAATTTCCCATAGGCCCAACGTAGCTGCAAACATCAGTCTCCTTGGTAAGCTTCTGCATTGGGCTTTCCTCTATGGGGAGGAATTCAACAAAGTGGTGTGTGGATGGGCCTGAGGGTGATGTTCATGTGACAGGTGGAGAAGCCATCAGGTTACAATGGTTAATCTGAGATACAGGCAGACACCACTCTGCAGCTGCCTCATTGCTCTGCTGTAGAATCCTGAGGCATCCAGTTCAGCCTCTGGAATACCCCAAGACTCTGACACACTGTGTTTTAATAAGAAGCATTTGGTTAGTTAGGAGGAATTTCCCTGTTCTATGTTCCATAAAAGTCTTCCAGAAGGTATGGACAAAAATGGGGATTCTTCAAAAACTGTGTTAAAACTAAAAAATAAATATGCATTGCTCAGAGGTGAGCACATAGCAGCACTGACCAAAGGATACCCTCACTCTCTCAGGGTTAGCATCCCAAACCTGGGAGTATCCTGGGCTTTACCCAGGCTTGCGGGACTGCTTATGTCACGATGTCCAGTAAAATCAAAGTCATCATGTGCACAGGACTATTTCAAGAACAATTCCAGGAGAGATGAAGTTGGAGGCTGCTAGCTGAGTGTAGATTCAGGATAGGGCTAGTGTGTTACAGGAGTCAAACACATAATGGAGTCCAGATCTGATAATCCACAGGGCTTTGTTCTTTATGAGAAAGAGTCTGACTTTGGACCTATTGCGTAAACACTTTTCATAATGCCTTCTTACCCAGTAAACCCCTGACCCTTCTTATCTTGAAGGAATATTTATGTTCCACGTCATTAACTTGACTTTCTGTTCACCATGGGAAAAGACTCTTGATCCAGTCTCTCGGAAACTCTCTGACCTGCTATCCCTTCAGGAACAGATTGATGCTTGTCTTCTGATCCTACGGGGAAAATGAATCTATATACCTGGAGTTACTCATCAATACTTTCGATAAACATATTCCTGCTTACAGATGCCTACTTAATGTGAGGACACATTAAAGACATTTATCCTCCCTGAAAGAGGGATTTTATTCCTGTCACTGTGTTTTGATTGTATATCAGCCAGGGAAGCATATGAAAGGTGAGGGGTGCCTGAGCCTGCACCCAGCTTCAGCTGCAGGCTAACCCTGTGAATATCCTTAGCAATCCTCCCAACCCACCTGGCCAGCAGCAGTGGGGGCAAATGTTTCTGCTTGCATGAATAACTGAAGAACAAAGCTTTAGTTTAACTGTGGCCATCTGATAGTAAATGTTCTGCTGCAATAAGAAAATAATAAAAATAATAAAATAATGGGACATGAAGAAAGAGAAAATATTGGTCGATGATGAAAAGAAAGCAACACCAAGGGCTTCCTTTATCCTTTGAGATAAGATCATATCAAATTCATCCTTCTTTGGATAGGTTTCCCCCATTGCCCTCCTGTCCCTCAGCTTCATGAGGAATATGTTCTCATTCTCCTTAGTTTACACAGCCCCAGAGAGCAGATCTTCAGCTTGTCTACATTCATCTTCTGCGCACTTAAAAAAGAATTCTCTCTCTCTACACATCTCTGTCTCCCTTGAAGACCTCCAGTGAAAACCTTTCCAGTGAAAACCTAGTTGGCTTGGGATCAGGTGAGTCAGGAAGGGGAGGATTCTCACAACCCAGTGTTCTGCATGGGACCTTCCTGTTAAGGTCTGGTTTACACAGGAATTTCTGAGGGACATTGGGGCTGCTTACCCTTTTTCAGATTTCTCTGTTTATTCCTAGATGACCCTGGTGGTATGTAAAATAATGGTCTCCAAAGACGTCCAAATACTAATGCTTGGAACCCATGACTGTCTTACCTTACATGGAAAGAAACTTTGTAGATAAGATCTTGGGATAATTATCCTGGATTACCTGGATGGGCTAATCACAGAAGTCCTTATAAATTACAGAAGGAAGTGGGGTAGTCTAGATCAGAGAAGATGTGATCAAAGCATGAGTTGCAGTGATTTGAGACCTAAAATTGAGAATGTGGGTGACCTCTAGAAACTGGAAAAGGCAAGGAATGGATTCTTTCCTAGAGCCTCCAGAAAGAAGGCAGTCCCAACGTCACCTTCATTTTAGGGCTTCTGACATCCAGAACTGTAAGATAATAAATTAGTGTTGTTTTAAGCCGCTAATTTTGTGGTAATTTGTAACAGCAGCACTAGGAAGTTAATATGAGATTAGAAATATTTGGTTTGGCTATATAGCATAGTATGAATAATAAAAATCTATATGAACTTCTTATTCGTTATGTCCATTTATCATAACTGAAATTATTATACAAGTCATTAAATATTTGGTATATAGACCTTGTTTTGGTTTTTAAAATTATAATGCTAAATTTTGCATGGATAAGACAAAGCTGGACGTGATACTGAATTGAGATCCAGAAGATCCAGATTCTAGTGCTGTCACTGTCACTTAAATGTGACTTATGACACATTTCTGAGCCTTCTAGCTTTTATAGTTCTTAACTAAAATGGAAATTTTAATGAAGTCTGAGTAGCGAGTAAAAAACAAACAAAAAAACCACCCAAAAATCTCTCAGTTTTCGATGACTGTGGCTCATACCAAGAGGTAATCAAGTAGCAACTTTTGTTTTTAAATACCAAATTATAATTATGGTCATTGGGAGAAATAAAGGTACATCATGGTGTACTGATAAAAACATACTAGTGCCTCAGGATGTGCTATCAGAACCAGCAAAGCAAAGAGCTAAAAGGGAATCTCAGTGTTGCCTTATTTCAAGATCTCTTCATACCTCAAATATGCTCTTAAAATATGTAAATTTTTCCTATTTAAAAAAAGGGGGGGAAGAAGGAAAGAAGGAAGGGAAGAAATCAGGGAAAAAGAAAAGAGACAAGATTTATTTTGGGTCTTCCCTTCCTCTTTCACTACACTTAATTTACCCAAGGGAAAAAATAGAGATCTATTTCAGTATATTCTGGGCAATGGTTGTAAACAGAGGTGATGCCAACCCAGTGTCAACATTTTATTTTTTATTTTGGATTTCTGAATTTTAATTTAAAAGGTATCAGAGTAACACATATATTTGATTACAAAATGAAACAATGCTGAAAAGAAATGCTGGTGCAGAAAAGTGTTTCTTGCCCCACATCTGCTCACCCTATATCCCCAAGTCCCTAGCAGCTTCTGCTTTTCATTTACCCAGAGCTTGCCCCATATTTCTATAAATTTTTGATTGTCTGAGTTATCAGCCACAGCAGCATCAACAATTGCTCTCAGTAAGCATCCACCCCTGAGCCCATGTGTACACTGACAGCAGAACTTCACTTCTAGGTATTACAGTATCAAAATCAGACTGAGCCATCTCTGTCTTTCATCTCCCTGGCCAAAATAATTGCTACAAGTTGGCCCTATTAAAAGTGTCCCCTAGGATATCAAAATGGAAGTCAGGAAACACGTACATCCTTTCTACTTTGGCAGTGATTTGTGAAGAAGTGAACCCAAATGTGTGAGCACTCTGCTGCAGTCTCAAGGAAAAGCAAGAGGAAATGAACCAGTCAAAAGGTATGGAGCCCCTGCTTTCAGTCATTGCAAATTAAAACCCTGTTTTTCCTTCATTTGTAGTAATAAATCTGCATTTTGATGGGCTACACTCTGTCTTCACCACAGGTAGTCCAAGGAATTGAAGCTATTACTGAATCAGTCCCAGTGGATGAAACACATCAAGGTTATAAGGTATCAGTGGTATACTCCTCCTCACCAAGTTCTTCCCTTTTTTTGCTTGCAATTTCAACAGTGTTGTGCACACCACCTGGCAATCAGCTCCCAGGGCTTGTGGCTTTGAACTAAATTACTCATCAGAAGGCTCAGGTGTGGTATTAGGGCAATAATAAATTCTTGAGCCCACCTGAATTAAGGTACGTACAATGGTGTCCTCAAGAGCCAGCTTAGCTTATAAGAATCCACGGATATTGGGGTCAAAGACCCATGTATTATTTGCTGAATATATTCTGTATATTCACTTTTATTGACAATAAGTAAGGTGCAAGTGGTTGATCTGGAACAGTATTCAAGTATTGCCAACTTCTTTAGAAAAAAATTATAATAATCCATTAATATATCTAAGAGCAACTCATTTCCTTATGCTTTTTTCTAGAAGATTTGGAATTTAGCATGCACTTAATTTTTTCTCCACATCCCTCATCTTTCCAGGTTTTTGTTATTACAATAAACAGGGTTAGGATTGGAGATAATTATTAGTATTTCAAAGAAAGCCTTAATGTAAATGTATGGGAAAATTTCCAACCGAGGAGTTTCTTTTTCAAGAAATAGATTTACAACTGAGGACATGCCATCTAAAGATATTCTAGAGCAGAAAGGTTATCACGTATCTCGAGTTATTTTAATGCCTCTCTACCTGAAGCACAAAGATAGAACCAGAGGAGTTATGGTGGGCTTTTCTCGGTAAACTTGACACAAAGACAAAGTTCACCATCACATAAACCCATAACTGAGGAGCTACCTACTACCTACTGGGACTTATCCTGACTTAGCTTTCAGAATGCTTAAGAGTCTCTATGTTCGGAAAGTCCCCAGATGTACTCCTAGAATTAAACAAAAAATGAAGTAACTTAAATGACTAGGAAACTGGTGTTGATATAAGGACTGTATAGACATGTTTGCGCAAGCTCAGAGGTAATTCAGATCACCTTTTGGTACTTATTCACCATCCCTCTGCCTTGGCTACTTACACCGACTCGGGTTGGGAATTAAGGGGGCAATCAGAGTCCACCCTTATGCGTCTCTCCTCTCCCCTGGGGACCTGCCATGCTAGACCACTGGAGTGTGCACTCAGGGAATTCTTGTTTGAATGTGCACTTCTGCTTCATGCTGTGTCCTTCCAGTGAGATTCAGCTGCTCCACCATTAGCCAAAACAAACCAGATAGAACCTCAGCACACAACATAGCTGGCATGCAAAGAGCTCAACTGAAAAGGAAGATGCATTTTGTCCACTCCAATAAACAAAGTCACACACCAATGGCAGTGGGCTAAGGCTAGGTAGGAGGGGAAATGCCAGGGATATAAACCCAGGCTATTACAGTAATCTGGTCTTTAAGGAAATGACTTTTCCCATTACCTGATTTCTCATTTTTAGGGACTGTTTCCAATTTGGAAGAAAAGGCTCCAGAGGAGCATGACAAAGTGACACAGCTAGGAGCAGATAAACATTACCTTAGCCAGTGAGTCACAGCTTCCACTGCTGTGGCTCATCTTCTAAGTAGGATCTGAGACTTTCTACAGATCTCCCTTTGCAATTCATGATTTAAAAAAAAATGCATGTCTAGAGGAAGTAGGAGATTGAATCCCATTAGATTCCAGGTTTTCTTTCCTCATCCTATGATACGGGTGCTTGCAGAAGATTTGACCTTCCTTTCACATCCTCCTGGCTCTTACCTCACCTGGGTCACTTGGAGCTCAAGCCTCTTCTGCACCTACTACACAGACATAAATATAGGCCACATTCAATTTAAGGTGATTTATTATATCCTGGTAAATGATAATGATCACTTTTAAAAGAAAAAAATCTAAAGGATTCTAGAATTTCCCATTCATGACCTCATTTTGTCATCCATTATTTGAAAAGGAAACACATCACCCATCATTGCATTTGCAATGATATCTCAGTAACACTGCCCCACTTCATAAAGGTATTGTGAGAAACTGATAAAATATAAAGTGCTTTTCAATTATTTATGTTTTCAGGAGCTATAAGTTGTCTGACTTAAAAATGAAGTATGACACGTTTGGGCCAAATATTACTAGGCAGTACGTTGACTTAATATCCATCGAATGAAGGAAAAAATGGGATTCTGATCCCTGAGTAAGGACCACTGGGAAGCAGCCTCCTGCTGGTGGGGGGGGGGGGCAAAAGTTTCAAGATACTTGGCTGCATTATTAGTAGGAAACAAAACCCAATGTGGCAACACTAAAATGTTAAAACTTGGCCCAGTTGCCTGTTCCTGAACCATCTGTGGTTCCTCAGTGTTCTCTCCAATAGGAGAAATGATCCTTATGTTAGAATGAGGTTTCCAAATACCTTGGAATGCATCTGCAGTACTCCATTTGCTTTTGGGCAAGAACAGGGGATGGGGATATTCTTGTTACCCAGGCTGAAGAAATTGATAAATCGAGAGAGGAAAACACTGAGGGCTGACTTTATGAAGCTGGCTCCAGTAACCAATTGATTCTGTTTTTGTACATTTAGGAATAATATGGAAGATAGACTTTGAAACATGATTCATACCAAATGAATATTTAAAGGATTAAAACCTGTGCTAACAAGTTGTTTATAGATATAAGCTGCCCCTTCTGTTAACAACATGAGATAATTTCACAGTTTCTCTAGATCACTGAACGAAATACAGACTAAAATGAATTTAATAGTCCAGTGAATTGACAATCAACAAAAAATATGCAATTCTCTAACATGTGAACATTTAATAGGCAAAGTTTGTTTTTTGCTTTTTTTTCTTTTTTACTGTAAGACATGTGACTAACAATATAAGTCACTGCAGTGTAAATAAGAAAGACATTTACATTCAAGGTCATGAAACTTGGGGGAAAATATTATGCATTTCTTGATATCCCTTCTCTGTGTGACTTGTTACATTTGAATTTGTGTCTAATTTAGGATCTGAACTGGGTGGAGAACAATTCTATGTCCTATTCTTAAAACAAATGGTCAATATGTTAATCAACCTATCAAATTACAATTAGAATATGTCATGATCTTTGCTATTTTGCTTGACACCTGAATAAATACATTGTTAAACCAAAAAGAGATTATGTAAAACATTTTTTCTGTAAGCACACTTTTTTCTCAGACCCTTAGATTCAGTCTGTTTCATGTGCCCATATGTGTACTTGGGCACAGATGATGTGAAGAATTATGAGTGGTGAGTATTTTTATAAGTAGATATCATCATAAACCTTGAAAATAGGCATAAAATGGGAATTATTTCTGGAAAAATAGCCAATTAAAAGGGTGGAAAATTAAGTAAGAAATTCATTCCACTCAGCAAAGAGAACTGTATTTATACAAGCTGTTCCTTCTGGTGTGCCGTAGGCTAAGCTGAAGTAGTTTACTAAACTCTTATCATTTGATCAAAGAATTAATTAATTTTTGTTTTAAGAACAATAATACTTGGTTAATTATTCCTCTTACTATTAAAAAAAAGCCTTTTTTTTTTTTTAAAGCACAGAGTAGATAGTAGTGGGAAACATAGGCGGTATGCCTAAAGGTGTTGCAGCAACACCTGTGGGTCTGCCTTAATCCATTCAGGCTGTTATAACACAAGATCATCAACTGGGTGGCTTATAAATAACAAACATTCATCTCACAGTTCTGGAGTCAGGTAATTCTAAGAACAAGGCACTGACAGACTCAATGTCTGCTGAGAGACTGCTTCCTAGTTCATAGACAGCCATCTTTTCATTATGGCCTCACATGTTGGAAGGAGCCATCTAGCTTTATGGAATCTCTTTTATAAGGGCACAAATCCCATTCATGAAGGTTCTACTTTCATGACCTAAGCAGTTGTCAAAGACCTCACTTCCGAATACCATCACTGGGGGTTAAGATTCAACATATAAATTTTGGGTGGACACATGCATTCAGTCTCTAGCAGGGTCTGCATCCTGTTGTACTCGATAACCTGCAGCACCCTTGAAGGACGGACACAGGGCCCATCTGTGACTGAGTGCCACCTCTTCTCTGTTGTTCCCGGATGAAGCCTGTAAAACCTCTGTCTGTCAAAGATAAACAAGGATGACTGCGATTTTGTTTAAACATGTACCACTGTCATTTTCAGCCTCCTATTATGTGTCCCTTTCCTTCACTGAAGTGTTCCTAATATTCAGAATCTTGACCCTTCTAAGTCACTTATACACTCTTCCTTTTTATGAAGGTAAGAAGCCATCTGATAACAGCTACTGATATTTATTGCCTGTTTGCTTCACTAGAATTTAGATTAGACTAGATTCAATTAGATTAAGTAAAAATGTTCTTAAAAAACATTTAGATTTGGGGGGGTCTTTCTTTCTCAACTCTGGAATAATGGATTTTGTCATCACCAATTAAAGGAGTGTCATTTTTAAGGAGTAGAAATATCCTAGAGAAGATGAAAATGTTTGCCTTCTTACCCAAGAAGGACTGAAAATAAATCTTTAAAAGATCAGAAAATTCTGACTTTTAAAGTTTCTTCTCCAAAAATTCCTCTGCTTTCCTAATGAGGGTAAGTGAGAGTTTGGCTCCTGGGTGTGTAATACCAGGAGGTACATGGAGTAAATGTTTGGGAACCAGCAATTTGACCTGTCCATGTGCGTGACAGTAGCTTTGAAGATCCAATCCTACCATCCCCTTATTCCAAGATTTCTAAATGATACATTCTTTCTGATACATTCTGGTACAGTACGTCTCCTAGAAGACAAACTAAGTCTTCCCAATGTGGAGAAGAGGAAACAAGACTTAATGTATGATTACATTTATACCTCAATTTTTTACTTTTTTCACATAGACACCATGAATGATTGGTTTTTTTTTCTAGTGCTTTGAAGTTTGCATAACTTTTCCATATGCTGTCTAATTTTATACTCAAACAATACAAGGTAGGTTGTCAAGTATTAGGTTCACTGTTTTCCAGATGTAAAATCCAAGGTGCATCAAGAGTAAGTGACTGGTTTTCAATTCCCCAAACCCATATTGGAATATGAGAAAGAGACAGAATTAAGACAAAGTCTTCCAAGTCTCGTCCAGTGTTCTTTCTTTTACCATATGGTGCTGGGAAACCTGACTGTATTGTTTTTTTAATCCTTAAGATTAGCCTATGAATTGGTGTGGAATGAGATACATAAAAGCTTTCTGGCCCTCAGGACACTTGGCTTAAAGTCCTCTATAAATTCTAAGTGCCTACTTTGTTATTCTGCTTGCCTGAAGGGTCTCTACTTTGAATGCTTATAAAATGTGCATGAACACACAAATAAGTTTAAAATGTTACTAAAACTTCCAGGCAGGGGGCGCCTGGGTGGCTCAGTGGGTTAAAGCCTCTGCCTTCGGCTCAGGTCATGATCTCAGGGACCTGGGATCCCTGCTCAGCAGGGACCTTGCTTCCTCCTCTCTCTCTCTGCCTACTTGTGATCTCTCTCTCTTTCTGTCAAATAAAAAAAATAAAAATAAAAATAAAAATAAAATAAAATAAAAAAATAAAACTTTCAGGCAGTAAGTGCCAAAGGAGACACTCAGGAACAAGGCTAACTAACTTTGACCCTGCAGTGCAGGTAGCTGCATGGAAACTTCTTTCTGGCTAGACCTCCCTTGTTCAAATACAGGCTCTACCTAATACTGTGTACCGGAGTTGGAGAAAATTACTTAAATTCTCATCTGTAAAATGGAATAATGATAACAATAATAAATGGAAATTTATAGAAGTATGAAATATGAGAACCTAGACAGTATATGCATTTAGAATGAATCTTCTGCAAAATAAGCACCCAGTGAATTCTAAGTCATGCCATTTCTGTTTCCCTACCATTAATCATTTCCAACACAAAGTTTGTATTCAGTGTCTTATCAAAGGTCAAATAAGGGACTAGATGAGCAAAAGGTTGAACAAATGGTATTGCTGGCAATACTTTAAAGAAAATCAGGAGATATACTTCATGCCACCTGTGCCCAAATCAGTGACTCCTGAGGGAAAGGACTTCACAGAAGGAAAGTTTATTAGGGCTCAATCAAGAAACAAGGATGACAAGCCCCAAAAGGGAAGGAAAAGATGGAGCAGGTAGGAAAAATAATATTTCAGCATCTATAAATGCTGAACGCCCAAAAAATGCTTCATGGTTTTGCCTCTGTTAACACATACGGGTGACAGGTCTGGAGGCCATGTAAACATTGGACAGAGAGGGGGCAGAGGAATTAATCCACAGTCCTCAAATGTAAGTTAAGTGATTTGGTTTAGTTTCCTTCCACAAGGCCCAGAAAATTTTTATTTTTTTGCCCTCTATTCTATACACAAAATGAGTACAAAAGTAGGAAAGTAGTAAAACAAACAAACAAATAAAAAACTCCACCAAAGTGGGATATTTATCAGTGAGATAAGAGGAGAAAATGCACTTAGGTATTACATAAATTGGATAATCACTCCTAAAAACTCTGAGGGGTAACTATTTCTCAGTAAACAGCAATGCCATTTTTGCTTCTGATTAAGATTCCTATTTCACTCTTGGTATATTTCTACACTCAAAGCGTAGTTTTGGAGAAATTGGAAACCATGTTTCCATTCACACTCTATCATTTCTGTTGGGCCCACGGGGTCGGGGAACTGAGGAGGCCACACGATGGCGGCCGCCCCGCCGTCTCACCACCCCGCCCCGGGGCTGCTCGGGCCCCCCCCGCCCTCATCAGCTTCCACGTCTCAAAAGACCGCCAAGGCCAGAGCCAAGGCAAGAACTTCGGCGGGAAACCGAGGGCTGAACTCCATCCAATCTCCTACCAATTATGGTCCTGTTCCCCCGTTCCGCCCACGCCCCATAAAAACCCGTGCGCATCCTCCCCGGGCGCGACTTCCCCGACTCCCTTCTCTCGGAGTCACAGAACCTCGCCCGAGGGCATCTCTATTAAAAACTCTCCTCCTGCCTATTCCTCTGGTGCTTTGTTTAATCCGCCGTTACTGGGAGGGCTACTGGGAAACCTTACAATTTCTTACTAGATAATTTTAATCTTTTAAAAATAAATCTCTCTGGACCCCACTCTTCTTATCTACAATATGGAATATTACCCAATTGAGAGAATTATTTTAAGGATATAAATCTGGAGCCTTATGAACAACCCGGAAATGTACCTGCCCAATTTAAAGTCCAATTCTACAATGAATAGCAAACCTGATTTTATATTTTAAGTCCTAGCCCAAATATCAAAAAAAGAAAAAAAAAGAAAACTTTCTGAACTTTTCTAATTGAGTTCAGTTTTACCGTGTACTCAACATAGTTGAAACTTTTCTTTATTATAGCATTTATTAAGTTCAATTCAAAATTATGTGTGTGTCTGTATATAAATTGGAGTACATAAGTGTAAGCTGTAGAACCTAACTCTGGATGATTAAGTGAAAAAATGTGGAGCATTAATTTATAGAATCTTGCTCCTTCTTGAAGCTCTATGAAAAAGAAGAAAAGAATTTTTTAAAGTAACAAGCTGATAAATCCTAAGGAATAAGAGAATCATCAGTAAAATTCTGAAAGCCAAAATAGTGATAATTGACTTGTAAGACTTAAGAAATGTTAATTATAAGCCAGCGTAGGGATTCTGTAAAACGCCCAGATCTCTTACCTTCTCAACACATAACACATAAGCAATAGGCTTTGGAGGACATTAGAAGATTCTTCTTTGGGGAAGATGACAATCCAATCCCAAAAAGGAGGTAGGGGGACAAAACCTAACAATACTGGGAATTTGGGACTTCTCTATATAATGTCTTAGCAACATTACCACAAACTGAAAATTATAATCAAAAGCTCTAAGTATGGGTAGAGAGCTTTCAACCACCTTTTTACTGCCCTGGTCTTAAAGACAGGTAGGCAGTCAAGGATCATCATGCATCTGTGAAAAGTATCTCGTATGAAAGAGATCAAAATAATGAGAAAAAGCAGCTTGGAGAAAATAGATACTATGTACAGCACAGATATTAAAATTTCTAAAAATGAGTTATCAACAATACCCTCAGATGAGTAAGAAAAAATATTACTTTTGTGAAAGCAAGAATTGAGTGCTATAAATAAAAGAGGAGCAGGACTTTCAGAGGGAAAATAATCCTCATAGAAATTAAAAATGTGTTGCAAATATTTTTTTAAAGATTTTATTTATTTACTTATTTGAAAAAGAGAGAGAGTGCAGAGCGCGAGAGAGAGAATGAGAGAAAGAGAAAGCGAGCGCGAGCAGGGGAGGGGCAGAGGGAGAGGGAGAAGCAGGCTCCCCACTGAGCAGGGAGCCTGACGCAGGGCACTATCCCAGGACCCTGAGATCATGACCTGAGCTGGAGGCAGATGCTTAACTGACTAAGCCACCAAGGCACCCCATGTGTTGCAAATATCAAAAATTAAATGGATGGATTGAAAGATAAAGTGGAGAAAATCTTTCAGAAATTAAAGTCAAAGACTTCTAATGGAAAGTAAAAGAAAAATATATAAGAATATTAAACAGTCAATCTAGAAAGTCTAATAGTCAAATTAAAGCAATTCCAGAAATAGAAAAAAGGAATACAATGAGGATACATTATCTAAGATATATTTAAAGTCCTCTTTTAGGAATCGAAGAATATAAATTTTCAGACTGAAGGTTTCTATGACTTTCTGCAAAATGGGGCAAATATAGTTCTGTTTCAAGGTATATTCTAAGAATATTAGTATAAGGTACATTATGAGGTACATAATAGAAAATATATTGGGATACCTGGGTAACTCAGGTTCTGATCCCAGGGTCCCAGAAATAGCCAGGTGTTGGACTCCCTGCTCACTGGGGAGTCTGCTTCTCCCTCTCCCTCTCCCTTGCTTATGCTCTCTCTCTCTCTCAAATAATTAAATAAAATCTTTTTTTTAAGAAAAAAATATATATTGGTCTCTGCCACAGGTTCCAGGCAAAGAGCTCCCAAAATCCTTATAATATCTTAAGTGATAAGAGCACTAGGGCTGACTTTTGTTTTAATGACGGGACTGGGTAGAGTCCTGGATGGCTCCTAGATGAGGGCTTGTCCCTAGAAAGGCCAAGCCATGAACGGAAAATTGGAATTTAAGCTCCCCCACACCCCACTTCTCTAGAGAGGGGAGAGGGGCTGGAAACGGGGTTAATAATTTATCATGCCTACATGATGAGGCCTCCATAAAAATACTAAAACTGTGGGGTTCTGTGTTCTTCGAGGTGAAGAAACACATCCATGTGTGGGTAAGGTGACACACCACAACTCCACAGGGATAGAATCCTGCCGTGGGATCCTCCCAGACCTCACCTCACGTATCTCTTCATCTGCCTGTTCTTCTGTGTTCTTTATTATATCCTTTAAGAAATTGGTAAACATAAATAAGTGTTTTCTTTCGTTCTGCAAGCCACTCTAGCAAATTAGTTGAAACAGAGCAGGGGTCATGGGAAACTCAGATTTATCAAGTCAGCCAGTTAGAAGCAACAGTGACAACCTGTACTTGTGATTGACACCGGAAGTTGGGGGCAGTGTTATGGGACTGATCCCTTAATCTGTGGGATCTGAGGCTACCTCTTGGTAGACAGAGTCAGGATTGATTTAAATTCTAGGACACCCTGCTGGTATCACAGAACTGCTTGGAGGGGGAAGAAACCCCACACATTTGGTGAACAGAAGTGTCAGAAGTGAAGGGTTCTGTATAAGAAAGAAAAGAAGAGACTTCGGTTTTCTGATATAACTGGGGATAAAGAGAAGACTCTAAAAGCTTCTAGTGGAAGGCAAGGAAAAAGCAAGATTAAAAATAAAAATTTCTTCAGTCTTCTCCACACTGGCACTACAAATGATTGAACATTACCGTGAAATTTCTGAAGGGAGACTAATCCTAATCGAAAATTCTATGCTCAACGAAATATAAATTATGAGTGAAAATAAACTTAAGAATTTCAAGTATTCAAAATTTCAAAAAAATTATCTATGAATCCTCTCTCAGAAGGTTATTGAAGGATATAACTCCCCTAAATGGAAAAGTGAAATACACGATGAAAAAGACAGTGCAATCCAAGGAATAGGGAATCCCAAGGATGATGGCAAAGGGCAACTATACGGCAGCTGTGTACCAGTCCACTTGAAAAAGGAACAAATCAAGATTGCAGCATTCAGGGCGCCTGGGTGGCTCAGTGGGTTAAAGCCTCTGCTTTCGGCTCAGGTCATGATCTCAGCGTCCTGGGATCGAGGCCCGCATTGGGCTCTCTGCTCAGCAGGGAGCCTGCTTCCTCCTCTGTTTCTCTGCCTGCCTCTCTGCCTATTTGTAATCTCTCTCTGTCAAATAAATAAATAAAAAATCTTTAAAAAAAAAAAAAAGATTGCAGCATTCAGAAAGCTCAAGAAGAAATGCCTTCAAAAAGAGAATAAGCANTTGCAGCATTCAGAAAGCTCAAGAAGAAATGCCTTCAAAAAGAGAATAAGCAAATCCACAGATATGGAAAGTGTATTAGTAGCTGCTTAGAGTTGAGAAACTGTAGAGAATGACTGTTAATGGGTATGAGGTTTCTTTGCTGCTGATGAAAATATTCTAAAACTCGATTATAGTAATGGCTGCTTAACTATGGTTGTCAAATTCTGTAAATATACTAAAAAAACATTGAATTTTACAGTTTAAATCAATGATTTTTTTGGCATGTAAATTATATCTCAGTAAATCTATTAAATATGGGTTTTCTTTGGCTACAGTATATTATTAGTTAAGTCAATATGGATAAAGAATACAAAAGGGCAGAATATTTGCCAATGGATGTATGATTAAATCCCAGGATGACAATCTCAAAAGGCTATCTCCAAGAAGCACTTCAACATACACTTGAAAATAATAGCAGAAATTTGGTTAGTAAAACATAAAGATGTATGTATACTTTTATACACACACACACACACACACACACACACAC
>LNAC01001653.1:12552-65806 GCA_002007465.1 Ailurus styani
TTGTTGAAGAGACTGTCTTTTTCCCATTGGACATTCTTTCCTGCTTTGTCGAAGATTAGTTGACCACAGCATTGAGGGTCCATTTCTGGACTCTATTCTTTTCCACTGAACTATGTGTCTGTTTTTGTGCCAGTACCATACTGTCTGGATAACAACAGCTTTGTAATAGAACTTGGAGTCTGGAATTGTGATGCCACCAACTTTGGTTTTCTTTTTCAACATTCCTTTGGCTATTCAGGGTCTTTACTGGTTCCATATAAATTTTAAGGTGATTTTTTCCATTTCTTTGAAATAAATCGTTGGTATTTTGATGGGGATTGCATTAAATGTGTAGATTGATCTAGGTAGCATAGACATTTTCAAAATACTTGTTCTTCCAATCCATGCACATGGAATGTTTTTCTACTTCTTTCTGTCTTGTTCCATTTCTTTCATGAGTACTTTATAGTTTTCTGAATACAGATACTTTTCCTATTTGATTAGGTTTATTCCTAGGCATCTTATGGTTTTGGGTGCAATTATAAATGGGATTGACTCTTTAATTTCTCTTTCTTCTGTTTTGTTCTTGGTATATAGAAATGCAACTAATTTCTGTGCATCAATTTTATGTCCTGACAGGTTACTGAATTCCTGTATGAGTGCTAGCAGTTTTGGAGTGGAGTCCTTTGGGTTTTCCACATAAAGTATCATATCATCTGCAAAGAGTGAGAGTTTGACTTCTTCCTTGACGATTTGGATGCCTTTTATTTCTTTTTGTTGCCTGATTGATGAGGCTAGGACTTCTAGTACTATTTTGAATAGCTATGGAGATATTGGACAGCCCTTCCATGTTCCTGACTTTGGGGGAAGAGCTCTCAGTTTTTCTCCAATGAGAATGATATTCACTGTGGGTTTTTCGTATATGGCTTAGATGATATTGCGGTATGTATTCTCTATGCCTACACTGTGAAGAGTTTTGATCAAGAAAGGGTGCTATACTTTGCCAAACACTTTTATAACATCTATTGAGAGGATCATATGGTTCTTGTTCTTTCTTTTATTAATGTCTTGTATGACATTGATTGATTTGCGAATGTTAAACCAACCTTGCAGCCCTGGGAAAAACCCACTTGGGCGTTGTGAATAATCCTTTTAATGTGCCATTGGATCCTATTGGCTAGTATTCTGTTGAGGATTTTTACATCCGTGTTCATCAAGGAAATTGGTCTGTAATTCTCCTTTTTGATGGGGTCTTTGCCTGGTTTTGGGATCAAGGTATTGCTGGCCTCATAAAATCAGTTTGGAAGTTTTCCATCCACTTCTGTATTTTGGAACAGTTTCAGGAGAATAGGTATTCATTCTTCTTTGAATGATTGGTAGAATTCCCGAGGGAAGCCGTCTGGTCCTGGGTTCTTGTTTTTTGGGAGTTTTTTGATGACTGCTTCAATCTCCTTACTGGTTTTGGGGCTATTCAGGTGTTCAATTTCTTCCTGGTTCAGTTTTGGTAGTTTATATTTCTCTAGGAATGCATCCACTTCTTCCTGTTTGTCAAAATGCTGGTGTAGAGTTGCTCAGAATATGTTCTAATAATTGTTTGTATTTCTTTGGTGTTGGTTGTGATCTCTCCTCTTTCATTCATGATTTTATTAATTTGAGTCCTTTCTCTTTTGGATAAGTCTGGCTAGGGGTTTATCAATCTTATTAATTGTTTCAAAGAACCAGCTTCTACTTTGTTGATTTGTTCCACTGTTCTTTTGGTTTCTATTTCATTGATTTCTGCTCTGATCCTTATGATTTCTCTTCTCCTGCTGGGTGCAGGCTTTCTTTGCTGTTCTTTCTCTAGCTTTTGTAGGTGTAGAGTTAGGTTGTGTACTTGAGACCTTTCTTGTTTCTTGAGAAAGGCTTGTATTGCTATATACTTTCCTCTTAGGACTGCTTTTGCTGTGTCCCANCTGTGTTCCAAAGATTTTGAACAGCTGTGTTTTCATTTTCATTTGTTTCCATGAATTCTTTAATTCTTCTTTAATTTCCTGGTTAACTCATTCATTCGTTAGTAGGAATGTCTTTAGCTTCCATATATTTAAGTTCTTTCCCACTTTCTTCTTGTGGTTGAGTTCTAATTTCAGAGAATTATGGTCTGAAAATATGCAGGGAATGATCCCAGTCTTTTGGTACCTGTTGAGACCTGATTTCTGACCGAGAATATGGTCTTTTCTGGAGAATGTTCCATGTTCACTAGAGAAGAATATGTATTCTGTTGTTTTGGGATGGAATGTTTTGAATATATCTCTGATATCCAAGTGGTCCAGTGTATCATTTAATGCCTTTATTTCCTTGTTGATCTTTTGCTTCAATGATCTGTCCATTTCAGTAAGGGGATGTTAAAGTCCCCTACTATTACTGTATTATTGTCAATGTTTCTTCGATTTAGTTATTAATTGGTTTATATAATGGGCTGCTCCCATGTTAGGGGCATAGATATTTAAAATTGTTAGATCTTCTTGTTGGACAGATCCTTTTAGTATGATATAGTGTCCGTCCTTTTCTCTTATGATATTCTTTGGCTTAAAATCTAATTTATCTTATGTATGGATTGCCACTCCAGCTTTCTTTTGATGTCCATTGGCATGGTAATTTGTTTTCCACCCCCTTACTTTAAATCTGGAGGTGTCTTTGCATGTAAAATGAGTTTCTTGTAGACAGCATATCAATGGGTCTTGTTTTTTTTTTTTAATCCAATCTGATTCCCTGTGTCTTTTAGGCGGAGCATGTAGTCCATTTACATTCAGTGTAACTATTGAGAAATATGAATTTAGAACCACTGTATTGCCTGTAAGGTGACTGTTACTGTATATTGTGTCTGTTCCTTTCTGGTCTATGTTTCTTTTAGGTTCTCTTTGCTTAGAGGACCCCTTTCAATATTTCCTGTAGGGCTGGCTTGGTGTTTGCAAATTCCTTGAGTTTTTGTTTGTCCTGGAAGATTTTTATCTCTCCTTCTATTTTCAGTGACAGCCTAGCTGGATATAGTATTCTTGGCTGCATATTTTTCTCGTTTAGTGCTCTGAATATATCATGCCAGGTCTTTCTGGCCTGCCAGGTCTCTATGGATAGTTCTTCTGTCAGTCTAATATTTCTACCATTTTATGTTATAGACCTTTTGTCCCAAGTTGCTTTCAGGATTTTCTCTTTGTCACTAAGACTTGTCAGTTTTACTATTAGATGACAGGGTGTGGACCTATTTTTATTGATTTTGAGGGATGTTCTCTGTGCCTCCTGGATTTTGATGCTTGTTCCCTTTGCCAGATTAGGGAAATTCTGTATTAAGATCTGCTCCCATATACCTTCTGGCCCTCTCTCAATCTCGTCCTCTTCTGGGATCCCAATTATTCTAATATTGTTTCGTCTTATGGTATCACTTATCTCTCGAATTCTCTCCTCATGGTCCAGTAGTTGTTTTTCTCTCTTTTCCTCCTCTTCTTTTTTCTCTGACATTTTGTCTTTTAAATCACTAATTCTGTCTTCTGTTTCATTTATCCTAGCAGTAAGAGCCTCCATTTTCAATTGCACCTCATTAATATCTTTTCTGATTTCAGCTTGGTTAGATTTTAGTTCTTTTATTTCTCCAGAAAGGTTTTTTTATTACTTTAGTGAGGGCTTCTCTATTTTCTTTCATGTTTTTTTTTTGAGCCCAGCCAGCACATTAAGAATCGTCATTCTGAACTCTAGTTCTGTCATATTACTAATGTCTGCATTGATTAGGTCCCTAGCCATCATTCCTGTCTCTTGTTCTTTTTTTTGTGTTGATTTTTTTCCACCTTGTCATTTTATGCAGATAAGAATAGATGCATGAGAGAACCAAATACTAAAGGGTAGCAATGACTCCAGAGAAATATACAGAAGAGACCTGGAACTGGGGAGACATGAAAGAGGGAAAAAACCCAAAAAACAAAAAAACAAAATCATACGAAAACAAAACAAAACAAAAATAAATAAAACAAAATCCTATATCTATATTATCTATTTCTGTTTCTATATCTATGTCTGTCTATGACTCTATCTCTCTATCTCTATCTCTATCTATCTATATCTATTAGACTGGTGAATTGAACAGACCCTATAAGTATACAAAAAATAAGTTTAAAATCAATGTAGGAATAAAATATGATTATAACAATGCAAATTTTAAAAAGATTAAAAAGTCTTGATAAGATATAAGAGTTAACAACGTTAAAATAGGAAAAGGGAAAAAATTTAAAAGAAAAAAGTAAGAATAAAATTCAAAGAAAAAAAAATTCAATGCATTTAACTTTGAATGACTGAAGAATCATGGGGAAAAAGCCATGAATGCTCTGCGTTGCTTTCCCCTAGCTCCGGATTTCCACAGTTCTCAACAATCTTGAAATTGACTTTGACTAGATGTTTTTTTTCTGGTCTTCTGGGGGAGGGGCCTGTTGCTGTGTTTCTCAAGTTTCTCTGCCCCAGGCAGATTTGCACCGCCCTTGCCAGGGGCCAGGCTAAGTAATCAGCTTGGGTTCGCTCTCGGGAGCTTTTGTTCCCTCAATGCTTTCCGTACCTCCATGGAGGACGGGACTGAAAATGGTGGCTCCCAGTCTCCAACCCGGAGGAGCCGAGAGCTTGGGGCCTCAGTCCTCAGTGCGCCTCAGAGAAAAGCATTCCCTCCCATCTCCTGGTCTCTGGCTGCTCTCTGAGCTCACCCGGCCTTTGACCGAGTGTCTCTTTCTCTGGCGCAGCCTCATTTAGAATCTCCGAACCTGGAAGATTCCTGCAGCCACTCCCGTGCCGCCCCTCCCATAGGAGGAAGGTGAGTCTCTCCGGGTCTTCCACCCGTGGTGTCCCCGCTCACAGATCGGTGGCCTGGCTGTGCTTCAGATTACAGCCCAAGGTATCACCAAGATGAGAGACACCTTCTCAGCTCAGCTCCATTTATCCTGTCAGCTTCTCTCTGATACCTGGGAGCTTTGTTGTGCTCAGACACCCCTGGTCTTTTTGTGTCCCCGTGGGTCCTGAGACCACACTGTCCCCATGAGGGCTTCACCCCCCACTTGGCCTCTGGGGCGATGTCCCTCAGTGGAGTCGACTTCTAACAGTTCCGGGTCTGCGCTCCACTGCTCGCTCCCTTGCTGGGAGCCGGCCCCTCCCCCCCCGGGGGTCTATCTTCCCATTGCCTCAGTTTCACTTCTCCGCACATCCTACCTTCCAGAAAGTGGTCAATTTTCTGTTCCTAGAATTGCTGCTCTTCTTCTCTTCAATCTCCGGTAGAATTTGTATGTGTTCAGAATAGTTTGATAGCTATTTGGGTGAATTCCTGGGACCTGATGATAATCGGTCTCCTACTCCTCCACCATCTTGCCACTCCTTTCCCTTTACCCATTTTTTAATCTATTTTTTAATTGGATTGTTTTGTGTTCTTTTTGATGCTGAGTTACCTAGTTTCTTTCACATTTTGGATATTAAATGTGATATATCTCATTTAATCACCCTTATCAGATATATCATTTGCAAATATCTTCTTCCACTCAATACGTTACCTTTTTGTTTTATTGATGGTTTCCTTTACTGTACAAGAACTTTTTCTTTCAATGTAATCCTAGTTTCTTTTTGCTTTTGTTTCTTTTGACTTAAGAGGCATATCCCCAAAAATGAGTGATGGCCTCTGTCACAGAAATTACTGCCCTGTTCTCTTCTAGGGTTTTATGGTTTCAGGTCTTACATTTAGGCCTTTAATCTAACTGTAATTTATTTTTGTGTATGGTGTTAGAAAGTGGACCTTTCATTCTTTTGCATGTAGCTGTCCAGTTTTTCCAGCACCATGTATTGAAATGACTGTCTTTTCCTCATTGTATATTCTTCCCTGCTTTGTCATGGGTTAATTAACCACATAATGGTGGATTTATTTCTGGGGTCTCTGTTGTGTTTCATTGATCAATATGTCTATTTTTGTGCCAATACCACACCAAAAAATTAATCTATAGGCCAACATCTCTGATGAACATAGAAGGTAAAATACTTGTCAAAATATTAGCAAATTGTACTTAAGAATACATTAAAATAATAATTCACCATAATCAAGTAACATATATTCTGGGGATGCAAGGGTGGTACCATTTTCACAAATCAATCAATATGATACACCACATCAACAAAACAAAAGATAAAAATTATATGATCATTTCAACATAGGAAAAAACATTTGACAAAAATTTAACATCTATTCATAATAAAAATTCTCAACAAAGTGTGTTCAGAGGGAACAAACCTCAACAATATATGAAAAACCCACAGGCAATATCATACTCTATGGTGAAAAACAGAGCTTTTACCCTAAGGTCAGGAACAAGACACAAATGTCCACACTCACTGTTTTTATTCAACATATTGCTGGATGTCCTAATCACAGCAATCTCAGAAGAAAAAGAAATTTTTAAGAGACACCTATAAGGAAGAAGTTAAAGTGCTAATAGTTGCAAATGGCATGACACTATACATAGACTATCCTAAAGATGCCACCAGACACTACTAAAAGTAAAAGGTGATTCCAGTAAGGTCGCAGGATATAAAAGTAATATCCAGAAATTGGTAGCATTTCAATATACGATAAAGTAGCAAGAAATGAAGTACAAAGAAAAATTCCATTTATAATTGCACCAAAAAGAACAAAATACCTAGGAATAAACTAACCAAGGAGGTAAAAAGCCTATACTTGGAAAACTATAATACACTGATGAAAGAAATTGAAGGCAACACAAATAGAAAGATATCCTGTCCAATGGATTGGAAGAATATATTGTTAAAATGTCCAAACTATCCAAAGCTGTCTATGGATTTGATGCAATCTTTGCCAAAATATCAACAATATTATTCACAGAACTGGAGCAAATAATAGTAAAATTTGTATGGAACCACAAAAGACCTCAAATAGGCAAGGCATTCTGGAGAAAGAAAAACAATGCTGAAGGTATCTCAATTCTAGATTTTAAGAAATACTGCAAAGAGAGGAATGTGGGAGGAGAATAAGGAGGATCCTTGGCTTATCTCCTCCTACAAATAAAACTAGATGAATATGAAATCATCCTAATTACCCTAGAAATTGACCTGAAGACCGACAGAACACAACTAAAGGGAGAGAAGAGGCCATACAAAAGAAGATAGGAAGTGCAGAGACACGATTTATGGAAGAAGCAGATTGCAGGTGCTGTGGAAGGAAGGGAGCCATGGTCTTAGGATCACACAGGGGAATGCACAGGGAAAAGATTTCCTCCACGTCACTGGCTTGGAAAATGAGGTGTTGAATTTTGTGAGTTCTTGCAACCAGTGGGTCTTAAAGCCTGAAGGTTTGAAGATCAGCAGACTTGTCTGTGAGGGAGCCTGAAGGGCACTGCACTGTTCTTGGATAGAAGTCAGGCACACAACTTGTGGAGAAGACCCCATGGAAGCAGCAGTCTGAAGAAATCCTAGGTCACGTATGGGGAGATCATTCACTCTTCTTGGAGCACACGCCTGACGGGCAACATTCATGGAGATGGATCTCTGGGAAAAATGGAGCTGTCTGGTGGCATTTCCCTCCTCTGCCCCTCAGCATAAGCCCCAAGCCACCTGCTGGAAGCAGCATAGTGTAGACACTGGCTCCTTAACTTGCTTAGTCCAAGCTCTATTCTCCTGTGCTCTGGAAGGGCTGCCCTTCTCAGTTAAGTTTGCATTAGTCCCAGTGCTGCAGACCCATTCCATAGAAGATGAACACCAACCCCTATCCACACCACATCTCTGGAACAGGGTCTTGGTTCTGGTGGAGTTGTCAGGTTTCATTTCACAGGTAGATCAGAGCACACCTAATTAAAAGTGGCCATATTCTGGCCAAGCACCAAGCACTGCTCACCACAGGCAAGGAGAACCTCTGCAGACGACTGGCTTGAATGATACAATAGGCAAAACACGACAGCAGAGCACATACAGCACACACCAGAGACACTCCCTGAAGCACCAGGCCCTGGACACTATATGGTCTCTTCTTCATAAAGCCATTACTCTCAGGAGCAGTTAACATAATGAGCTGTTCTAACACCCAGAGGAAGACAGAGACTTAGACAAAATGCCAAGCTGGAAGAGTTCATCCCAAATGAAACAACATAAAGTCATGGCCAGAGATCTAAGTGAAACAAATATAAGTATCATGCATGATGGAGAATTGAAAGCAAAAGTCATAAGGATACTCGGCTTGAGAAAAGAATGGAAGACTTTAGGGAGGCCCTTATCACAGCAATAAAAGAGTTAAAAAGCAATCAGAAATGAAAAATATAATAACGAAGATTAAAACAGGCTTGATTCAGTGAACACAAAGATGGAAGGAACAGAGTAATGATTTTTAAGTAATATTGAAGATAATATAATGGAAAATAATGAAGTTAAAAAAAAAGAAAGAAGAATTATGGAACATAGGGATAGATTTAGGGAAATCAGTGACTCCATCAAATATAGTAACATTTATATTATAGGAGTCCCAGAAGAGGAAGAGAAAGAAAAGGGGGCAGAACATGTATTTGAAGAAATAATAGCTGAAAATTTCCCTAATCTGGGGAAGGAAAGAGACATCCAGATCCAGGAGGCACAGAGAACTCCCATCAAAATCCACAAAAATCAACATCAAGACATATTGTAATTAAATTGGTGAAATATAATGATAGAGAACCAGTCTCAAAAGAAGCAAGACAAAAGAAGACAGTAACATACAAGGGAAACCCCATAACGTGATCAGCCCATTTCTCAACAGAAACTTTGAAGCCCGAAGGGAGTGGCATTAATATTAATAATACATTAATAATATTAACAAATAATTGAAAGTAACACATTATTATTAGAAAATAATACATTAATTACCAATGTGCAATTAATGTACAATTGACAATACAGTACTATTAATATTAATAATTGACCATACATAATATAAACAATAATATATCAATAATATATTAATTGAAAATAATACTTTAATATTAGATAACCATACATTAACATTAATGGATAATAATACCTTAATAATACATTAATATTAATATTAATAATGCACTTACATCAACTGACTGAGCCACCTAGGTGCCCAACACCACTTACATTAATGATAGGTCATCTAACCAGAAAATCAACAGGGAAACGATGACTTTGAATGACACACTGGACCAAATGAACTTAACATATATATTCAGGACATTCCATCCGAAAACAGCAGAATGCACATTCTTTTCAAGTGTACATGGATCACTCTCCAGAATAAATTACATATTACATTACATATCAGGACTCAACAAATAGAAAAAGTCTGAAATTACATCATGCGTCTTTTCTCACTACAACGCTATGAAACTAGAAGTCAACTACAAGAAAAAAATTTGGACAGACCACATATACATGGAGATTAAACAACATGCTACTAAACAATGAATTGGTCAACGTGGAAATCAAATAAGAAATAAGAAAATATCCATATGCTGTCTACAGAGACTCATTTTAGACCAAAGATACCTCCAGATTGAAAGTGAGGGGGTGGAGAACTGTTTATAATGCTAATGGACATCAAAAGAAAGCTGGGGTAGCAATCCTTATATCAGACAAATTAGATTTTAAATCAAAGACTATAGTAAGGGATGGAAAGGCACACTATATCATACTTAAAGGGTGTATCCAACAAGAAGATCTAACAATTATAATTATTTATGCTTCTAATATGGAATTAGCCAATTACATAAACCAATTAATAACAAAATTAAAGGAACAGAATGATAATAATACAATAATAGTAGGGGACTTTAACACCCTAGTCATAGCAATGGAGAGATCATCTAAGCAGAAGATGAACAATGGA
Organism: Ailurus styani; assembly: GCA_002007465.1. Lineage (NCBI taxonomy): Eukaryota > Metazoa > Chordata > Mammalia > Carnivora > Ailuridae > Ailurus > Ailurus styani. Next base: position 22,406 of record LNAC01001653.1, read on the forward strand.
ACAAGGTCTATGACACACTGGACCAGATGGGATTCACAAATATATACAAAGCATTCCATCCTAAAGTACCAGAGTACACATTCTTCTCGAGTGCACATGGAGCATTCTCCAGAATAGATCACATACTGGATCACAAATCAGGTTTCAACCAGTACCAAAAGATTGGGATTATTACCTGAATATTTTGAGACCACAGTGCTTTGAAATGAATTCAATCACTAGAGGAAATTTGGAAGGAACTCAAATACTTGGAGGGCAAAGAGCATCCTAGTAAAGAATGAATGTGTCAACCAGGAAATTAAAGAAAAATTTAAAAAATTCATGGAAACACATGAAAATGAAAACACAACTGTTCAAACCATTTGGGATGTAGCAAAGGCTGTCCTAAGAGGGAAGGACACAGCATTCTCAAGAAACTAGGAAAGTCTCAAATACACTAGCTAACCATACACCTAAAAGAGCTGGAGAAAGAACAGCAAATGAAGCCTAAACCAAGGAGAAGAGAAATAAAGATTAGAGCAGAAATCAATGAAATAGAAACCAGAACAGTAGAACAGATCAATGAAACTAGAAGCTGGTTCTTTGAAAGAATTAATAAGATTGATAAACCCCTGGCCAGACATATCCAGAAGAAAAGAGAAAGGACCCAAATTAATAAAATCATGTGTGAAACAGGAATGATCACCACCAATGCCAAGGGAAAAAAACAGTTTTAAGAACATATTATGAGCAACTATATGTGAACAAATTAGGCAATCTGGAAGAAATGTGGATGCCTTCCTAGAAAAGTATAAACTACTGAAACTGAAACAGAAATAAATAGAAAACCGGAACAGACCCATAACCACAAGGAAACTGAAGCAGTAATCTAAAACCTCTCAACAAACAAGAGTCCATGACTGGATGACTTTTCAGGGGAATTCTAGTGAACATTTAAAGAACTAAAACCTATTCTTCTGAAGTTGTTTCAAAAAATAGAAATGAAAGGAAAACTTCCAAACTTGTTCTATAAGTCCAACATTACCTTGATCCCAAAACCAGACAAAGACCCCACCAAAAACGAGAATTACAGACTACTTTCCATGATGAACATGGATGTCACAATTCTCACCCAGATACTAGGCAGTAGGATCCAATGGTACATTAAAGGATTATTCACCATGCACACGTGGGGTTTATTCCTGGCCTGCAAGGGTAGTTCAACATTTGCAAATGAATCAATGTGATACATCACATTAATAAAAGAAAGGACAAGAACCATATGATCCTCTCAATTGATGCAGAGAAAGCATTTAACAAAATACAGCATCCTTTCTTGATTAAAACTCTTCACAGTGTAGGGATATAGGGAACATGCCTCAATATCATAAAAGCCATCTATGAAAAGCCCATAGTGAATATCAGATGACTTGATACTTTATGTGGAAAACACAAAAGGCTCCATCCCAAAATTGCTAGAATTCATACAGGAATTCAGCAATGTGGCAGGATATTAAACCAGTGCACATAAGTCAGTTGCATTTCCATACACTAGCAATGAGACAGATGAAAGAGAAATAAAGAAATCAATCCCATTTACAATTGCACTAAAAATCAATCCCATTTACATTTTCACGAAAAACCATAAGATACCTGGGAATAAACCTAACCAAAGATGTAAAGGATCTGTGCTCTAAAAAGTACAGAACACTTATGAAAGAAATTGAGGAAGACACAAAGAAATGGAAAACCATTCCATGCTCATGGATTTTAATATTAAATATTGTTAAAATGTCTATGCTCCCCAGAGCAATCTACACATTCAGTGTAATCCCTATCAAAATACCATCTTCATTTTTTACAGAGGTGGGACAAATAATCCTAAAATCTGTATGGAACCAGAAAAGGCCCAAATAGCCAGAAGAGTATTGAAAAAGAAAATAAAAGCTGGTGGCATCACCATGCTGGACTTCAGGCTATATTACAAAGCTGTAATCATCAAGACAGCATGGTACTGGCACAAAAACAGACACATAGATCCATGCAACAGAATAGAGAACCCAGAAATGGACTCTCGACATTATGGTCAACTAATCTTCGACAAGGCAGGAAGGAATATCCAATGGAAAAAGGATTGTTTGAATAAGTGGTTTGGGGAAAATTGGACAGGCACATGTAGACAAATGAAACTGGACCATTGTCTTATACCATACACAAAGACAAACTCAAAATGGATGAAAGACCTAAATGTGAGACTGGAATCCGTCAAAAACTTAGAGAAGAAGAAAGGAAATACCTTCTTTGTTCCCAGCTGCAGCACGTTCTTACTAGATATGTCTCCAAAGGCAAGGGGAACAAAAGCAAAAATGAACTTCATCAAGATTAAAAGTTTCTGCCCAGCAAAGGAAACAGTCAACAAAACTACAGGGCAACCTTTGGAATGGGAGAATATATTTGCAAATGACATATCAGATAAAGGGCAAGTATCTAAGATCTATAAAGAACTTATCAAACTCACCACCTATAAAACAAATAATCCAGTTAAGAAATGGGCAGAAATCTTGCCTTTTGCAAACTTGTGGATGTAGCTAGGGTGTATAATACCAAGCAAAATAAATCAGTCAGAGATAGATAAATGCCATATGATTTCACTCATAGGTGGAATTTAAGAAACAAAACAAGGAAGCAAAAGGGAAGAAAAGAGAGAGAAGGGTAATGCAAGAAGCCAATTCTTAACCATAGAGAATAACCTGTCAGTTACCAGAGGGGAGGTGGGGGGGAGGAGTTGTGTAAAATAGGTGGTCAGGATTAAGGAATGCTCTTGCTTACTTAGCAAAGGTGAAAAACAGATGTATGAAAGTGTTGAATTACTATATAGTACACTTAAAACTAATATTGCTCTGTATGTTAAGTAACTGGAATTCAAATAAAAACGTTTTTAAAAAAAGAAAGAATAAAAAATATAGTGCAAAACTGTAGTAATCATAATACTGTGGTATTGGTAACATCTTTCTAATTTTTCTGCCTCCTTCTAGTTTATTTCAAATGTTGGTATACTCTTGCTCTTATTGCCTGGTTTATATTCCTTAAAAACAAATATGTCCAGACACTTAATAAAGATTTGTTGAATGGATAAATCTTTTTCACTCTTTACTTACACTTGACTCCTCCCTGTGTACAGGAGTTAATACCAAACTTCTTAACAATCATGATCATTTTATAATCTGACTGCCGCCCATCTCTTCAAGCTTCCTTTCCTAGCTTTTCCTCCCATATATATCCTCCATTCTAGCCACCAAACTACTTAATTTTTCTGAATGTTGTCATTCTTATGCCCCATATCCTTGCTTACAACTCCATTCTCAGCCTGTGTTGTTCCCTTTACCTGTCAGACACACTGCACATTTTCTCAGTCTGGAAAATATATGCACTCTTCAAGTTCCTCCTCAAATCTATTCTCTTCTGTGAAGCTTTCTGCATCTCATACAAGAATAGTCAGATGACCCCCTGTTTTATTTTTCCAGGTCCTCTGATTTATACTTTTATTGTTACATTCATGACATTGTATTGTAATTATTTAATGTCTATTTCCTCATATGAGCTCTTCCAGGTCAGGGACTATGTCTTCTTTGACTCCATTGCCCATAGCACCTAGCACCATTTTGTGAAGTAGTGCTCACTAAAAGTTTGTTCAGTAATCATTCATTCATTAATTCTGCACATGTTTATTGAAGATCTCCTGTATGCCATGAAATGTTCCAGGTGTTGCAGATTCAGTAGTGAAAGAGACCAAGTCCTTTCTCTTATGGAGCTTGAATTTTAATGAAGAAAAACATAAAGTAGTAGTAAATAATTAAATAAGGTATTTCATTTTTTTAAAGTTTGTAATTCCAGTTATTTAGCATATAGTGTTATATTCGTTTCAGGTATAGAATACAATTACATACATCACCCAGTGCTCATCAGAATGGGTGCCCTCCTTAATCCCCATCACCCATTTTACTCAGTCCCCCAATCCTTCCCTTCTGGTAACCATCACTTTGTTTTCTATAATAAGATATTTCTTGATAGTTATTAGTTCTATGAAAAAAATACAAGATAATGGGATAGAGAATATCATATGTATTATATTTTTAAGAGTTGCTTGTAGCTTCTGTAAGTTTAATGACTTATAGGACTAAGAGCAGAAGCAGGAAAATCAGTTAAAAAGCTATTACAAAAATCTGCCTAAGAAATGATGGTGGCCCAGACTAAAGTAGTAGTGGAGGTGGTGGGAAGTGCAAAGTGATTCAGGATGTTTAGAAACTAGAGGCATTGGGGCCCCTGGGTGGCTCAGTTGGTTAAGTGTCTGACTCTTGATATCAGCTTAGGTCTTGATTTTAGGGTCCTGAGTTCAGGCTCTGAAATGGGCTCCAAGCTGGGCATGGGGCCTACTTAAACAATGATGTCTCCAGTTTCTTTATTATTATTACTTGCCAATGAATTGGTTGAGAGATATAAAAGGGGAGGAAGAGGGAGGGAAAGAAAGGGAGGAAGAGAGAAATCAGGGATGAGTCACAAGTGTTCTTGGCTTGAGAACCTGGATGGTGTGTGTGTGTGTGTGTGTGTGTGTGTGTGTGTGTGTGTGTGTATGTGTGTGTGTGAGAGAGAGAGAGAGAGAGAGAGAGAGAGAGAGAGAGAGAGGGAGAAAGTACAAGAGTGAGTGTGAGAGAGAAGATAACGTTTTATTTAGACATAAAAAATTTGAGATGCCTATTTGAAATGAATAAAACAAGAGTAGCTTATGTCAGTCTAGACTTTTTATCAGCTGGATAGCATAAGCAAAACTTCATTCCCCTATATTTATTTCTTTGAATTGTGAGAGCAGAGGTGAGAGAAGGAAGCATTTTAACAGTTGAAAATTTGTTTTCTTAGACATTAAAATTATTAGAGGTCACCTAAATTTTTCTTATATTTCACCTTTTGCAAATGTTAGATGAAGAAAAATTGTTTGTTCCTCCCTTTCATTTTTCAGTTTTCAAAAAAAAATCTGACCTACACAACTGGCCCTTTAGAGGGGCCATATTGGTCTTTGAAAGTTAATAACAGTTGTGGATATACTGGCTAGAAGTCAACTGGTGGGTGGCAGAGAAAATAACTGATTAGTCAGAGGCAAATACAGTTATTAGTTCCCCAGTATAGATGGGAATTTTTTGGGAGCAAAATAGTCTTAGAAGACACTACCAAACAGTAAGGATGATTGTTCAGAATTGGGTTTGGTTTATTTTGAAACATTAGACCCTAGAGTTTGGATACTAGCCCAGTGAGGCCAGTGTCAAAAACTGCTAGCACAGATTCAGGATTTTTAAATTTCTGGAACTCTAGGCTATATTGTAGGAGACTGCTGCCAAGGTGGGGTTTGCCATAGAGATCTGCTTTTTCTGCCACAGAAAATAACTCCTTTTTGAAATACATCCTTAAAAGGAAAGGATTTATTTGCTCTAATCTCTTGGTTGATTTTAGGAAGGGGTTAACTTTGGCTTTGATGAGTAATAGGAATGGATGGAGTTATTATAGTTCGTGTCCAGAAAAATCAGAAAAGCTATTTTTTTCCTCTAAAGATCCTATTTAACTGTTGGCCCTTCTTCTGTTGATGTGCTGGAGGCTTTTATGTTCTCCCTCTGGCTGCTGGTATTGTATCAGTGAGTTAATTATCAGTTTATAACAGTTTGTGGTTAAGACCCTGGAGTTAGAATTTTTATTCCAGTTGATTACCTTCAGATTGTTAAGTAGCAGACACAAAGTAGCTCACTGTTTCTGATCCATATGGCAGAGTACATCATACAGATATGTGGGAAGAATTTCAGAGCAAGAATTAAAAATAGTAAATTATATTAATAAGTAAAACCTCTTCAACTCCACCCTCTTGACTCTTGGGTTGCAGCTGATACACTGCCACTTTTGTTTTTTATTGGCCTGAAACACGTGGATCCAGCAGAGTAAACATTCTACTGTTCTATGAACATTTTCCAACCCCTTTTCTTACTCGTTCCTAACTCAGTTTCACTTGGATTTAAAATGTGAATAACAAAGTCTAATGGAATTTATTGTTTGTGTTTTTTTAGACAAATGGTTATTAAGGAACATCTGGTTGGAGTTAATAGTTCTGTGTGTGTGTGTGTGTGTGTCTAGTATGTCTTTAGTTGTAAGGTTCATTTCCAGATTAAGATTTGTTCTAGAAGAGATTTTGTTAATTACATGTTTTAGAGCATGAAATGCAGAGTAATTTGTTTATTTTTCTTTTCTCCACATTTACTGAGCAAAATATGATTGTGTTTCCCCACTGTTCAGTCTTAATAAGACAAACTCTGTATTACAGTATTCTTTGTTACATTTGCCTATGGTAAAGGATTTTAGAGGTTGATGAGATCTAATTATTTTGTCCATTTACTTCTGGGAAGGGGAGATTAATATGCTCTTGACATTTTAGATAGGATAGTTCTTCCTAGTGTTTGTCTGTTTTGGGCATTGCTAGCTATCCAGTATCTTAGCTGTCCTTCACTATCTTGGAATAAATGCCAGTAGTTACCCCCAAGTCATTGTGCCAACCCAGATCACCTCCACACATTTCCAAGTGTCCCCTGGCTATAGTATTGCCTTGAGATTGAGAACCACTGATGTATTTTAAAGTCCTCAGATTTTGAGGGGAGACTGAGGACTAGAGAGACCTACTGAAGATTACACCACTAGTGACAAAACTGGACTAAAATTCAGCTCCCTTGAAATTCGCTTAGTGTCCTTTCTTGCCACATATTATGAAGGGCTCGTTTAATTACTTTTAGGCTGATGTCTTTCATACTTTTAGGGAGTTTTGACTGGTGGAAAGGTATTCCCAGGCATACATATAGTCAGAAGGTAGTAGAATCTGGAATTTAATTAAAGAATAATATGCTTCAGGTTTTACTTATACAAGAAATTTAGCTCATGTCTGCTGTGTGACAGCTTGAAAAAATTGTACCTCTCATGAGCCTCTACTTTTGAAATAATATAAATGGGAATAGATGGTGATATGAAGAAAATTACTTAAAGATCTGGAAAGAGGTCTTTTTTTTTTAAGTTGAATGCAGTGAAGAATTTGCAACCCATACTCTCCTTTCCTCTCCATAGCTGCTTCCCAGTATTCTCTAGGAATCTGGTAGGATTACCAGCTGCTTTATTTTTTCTTCAGTCACTCTTCCCCCATAAGTTGTAGATGACGTGACATATAAACTTCTCCTTTTCTGGTCATCTGCCCAGGTCAGAGTGTGGACTCATCAGGTACCTGGCAAATGTTCCTGCTTGGGGAAATGGTTCTGAACTTATGTGGTGGCAGCTTGCTTCATCTTGCCTTTTCACCAGTGACAATGAGACAAATAAATAAAAACAGAACTGTTGTCTCTGCCATGGAGTTTCTGCCTGAGATTACTAAATGTGAGTAGATCACTCATGGATAAGAAAAAGAATTAAAGATACATTGAAGCTTTCTGAGGATCCCTGAGGACTTGTCCTCTTCTGGACAGCCAATTGTTTTCCATTTATTTTTCCCCTGTTTTCAATGTTGAGCTTCCCTTTAGAGGATTTTTCTCCAACTGCCTGTTTAATTCCGTTTTGATCATGCCAAAATGTTTTCCAAGTAGACTTAGGCAGTCTGCAGTTGGTCTGAAATGAGAAGTGATGTTTTTCTACCCTTTTATCTCTGATTTTATTCAGTAGCATTTTAAATGTAATCTCTATGCTTAGTATGGCGACCCTCATCCCCCTTTGTAGGTGGGCCACAGCTACAAAGATCTTGCCTATAACCAGAAAGGAAAGTAAACCTCATGTATTCTACAGGCTTTGGGCAAACAGTTTAATAATTTGCTTTTCGGCTGAGATCCTCTCATGTTCTACCTCCTGTTCCAATTAATGAATAGATCCAAGGCCTATTATGTTTTGGGGGTTATTTTTAAAATACCTTTATTGAGATATAATTAACATACCATAGAGTTCACCCATAAATATTGTACCATTCACTGGTTTTTAGTACATTCATAGAGTTGTACAAACATTACCATAGCCAATTTTAGAATATTTTTATCACTCCAAAAAGAAACCTTGTAACCATTACAAAGACACACTATTAAGCCTAGGTCAATTTCAGTCATAATGACTAATGTTTGTTGAGAGTGTATTCTGTGCACTGGGCTGAATATTTGCATGTGTTATCTCATTGAATACTTGTCACAACTCTATAAGGTATGGACTGATGCTATCCCCATTTTACAAATGAGGAAACTGAGGCATGGAGACATTTAAAACTTGTTCAGAATCAAACTGGTTTTAAGTGGTGAAGCCTGGATTCAAAGGCAGACTGACTCCATAGCATTTTTTAAGTTTTTAATTATAGTTAGTAAACATCGAGTGTTATATTAGGTTTTAATGTACAATATACTAATTCCATACTTCCTTACATCACCCTGTTCCTATCACAAGCACATTCTTTAATCCCCATTGCCTATTTAACCCGTCCCCCAACCCCCTCTCCTCCTGTAACCACCAGTTTGTCCTGTAGAATTAACAGTCTGTTCTTGGTTTGTCTCTCTCTGTCTGTCTCTTTTTCCCCTTTGTTTATTTGTTTTTTACCTTAAATTCCACCTATGAGTCAAATCATATGGTATTTGATTTGGTCTTTCTCTGAGTGACTAATTTTGCTTGGCATTATACTGTTTAGCTCCATCCATGTCATTGCAAAAGGCAAAATTTCATTCCTTTTTATGGCTGAACAATATTCCATTGTATGTATATTCCACATATTCTTTATCCATTCATCAATCAATGGACACTTTTCCTGCTTCCATAACTTGGCTGTTGTAAGTAATGCTGCTATAAACATAGCAATGCATATATCCCTTTTGAATTCATATTTTTGTGTTCCTAGGGTAAATACCCAGAAGTGCAATTGTTGGATTGTATGGTAACTCTATTTTTAAACTATTTGAGGAAACTCGGTACTGTTTTCCAGAGTGACTGTACCAGTTTGCATTCCCACAAACAGTGCAAGAGGGTTTCTCTTTCTCTGCATCCTTGCCAACACCTCCTATTTCTTGGGTTGTTGATTTCAGCCATTCTTGACAGGTGTGAGGTGATATCTCTTTTTTGTTTTTGAGGTGATATCTCATTGTAGTTTTGATTTGCATTTCCCTGATGGTAATTGATGCCGAGCATCTTTTCATGTGTCTGTTGGCCATCTATATGTCTTCTTTGGAAAAATATCTTTGTGACTTCTGCCGATTTTTAAAGTGGATTGATTTTTGGATGTTGTGTTTTATACATTTCAAAATATATTTTGGATATGAACCCTTTATTGGATATGTCATTTGCAAATATCTTCTCCCATTCTGTAAGTTGCCTTTCAGTTTTGTTGATTGTTTCTGTGCTGTGCAGAAGCTTTTTTTTTTGATGTAGTCCTAATAGTTTATTTTTGCTTTTATTTCCTTTGCCTCAGGAGACCTATCTAGAAAAACATTGTCATAGCCAATGTCAGAGAATTTATTGCCTGTGTTCTCTTCTAGAATTTTTATGATTTTAAGTGTTATATTTAGGCCTCTGATCCATTTTGGATTTTTTTTTGTATGGTGTAAGAGAGTGGTTCAGTTTCATTCTTTTGCATGTTGCTATCCAGTTTTCCCAACACCATTTGTTGAAGAGACTGTCTTTTTTCCATTGGATATTCTTTCCTGCTTTGTGGAAAATTAACTGACCATATAATTGTGGATTTTTTTTCTGGATTTTCTGTTCTGTTCTATTGGTCTATATGTCTATTTTTGTACATGTATCATACTGTTTTGATTACTACAGCTTTGTAATATAACTTGAAGTCCAGAATTGTGATGCCTCTAGCCTTGCCTTTCTTTGTCAAGATTGCTCTGGTTATTTGGGGTCTTCTGTGGTTCCATACAAATTTTAGGATTGTTTGTTCTAGTTCTGTGAAAAATGCTGTGGGTATTTTGATAGGGATTGCATTTTAAATGTGTATATGGCTTTGGGTAGTATAGACATTTTAACAGTGTTTGTTCTTCCAATCCAGAAACATGGAATGTTTTTCCATTTCTTTGTAGTGTCTTGAATTTCTCTCCTCACTGTTTTAGAGTTTTCAAAGTACACGTCTTTCATGTCTTTAGTTTTTTTCCTAGGTATCTTATTTTTTGTAGCAATTGTAAATGTGATTATTTATGCAATTTCTCCTTCGTTATTAGTGTATTGAAATGCAATATTTCTATATGTTTCTATTTCTATATGTTGATGTTGTATCCTGTAAATTGACTGAATTTTTGAATTGGTTCTAGCAGTTTTTTTTGTGGAGTCTTTAGCACTTTCTATATATATTGTCATGTCATGTGCAAATAGTGGAAGTTTTCTTTGTTACCAATTTGGATTCCTTTTATTTTTGTTGTCTGATTGCTGTGGCTAGGACCCTCAGTACTATTTTGAATAGAAGTATTGAGAGTGGACATCCTTGTCTTGTTCTTGACCTTAGGAGAACGACTCTCAATTTTCCCATTGAAGATGATGTGCACTGTGCGTTTTTCATAGATGGCCTTTATTATGCTGGCATCTGTTCCCTCTAAACCTACTTTGTTGATGTTTTTTTTTTATCATGAATTGATGTTATACCTTGTAAAATATTTTTTCTGCATCTATTGAAATGATCACATGGTTCTTATCCTTTTTCTTATTGATCTGATGTATCGTGTTGATTGATTAGTGAATTTTGAACCCTTGTATATCAGGAATAAATCCCACTTAATCTTTTGTGAATGATTCTCTTAGGTATTATTGGATTTGGGTTGGTAGTATTTTGTTGAGGATTTTTGCATCTGTGTTTAAAAGAGATATTAGTCTTTAGTTCCTTTTTTTGTGGTGTCTTTATCTGGTTTTATTAACAGGGTAATGCTGACCTCATAGAATGAATTTGGAAGTTTTCCTTCTATTTTTTGGAATAGTTTGAGAAGAATAGGTCTTAGCTCTTCTTTAAATATTTGGTAGAATTTGCCTCTGAAGACATCTGGCCCTGGACTTTTGTTTGTTGGGAGTTTTTGATTACTGATCCGGTTTCTTTGCTGATAATTGGCCTGTTAAAATTTTCTATTTCTTCCTGGTTCAATTTTGGTAATTTATATATTTCTAGGAATTTGTCCTTTTTCCCCCTAGGTTTTCCAGTTTATTGCCATAGAGTTTTCCATAATATTCTCTTAGAGTTGTTTGTATTTCTCTGCTTTGCTGGTTGTTATTTATCCTCTTTGACTTGTGATTTCTTTTAGTTCTTTCTCTTTTTCTTGATAAGTCAGTCTAGAGGTTTGTCAATTTTATTGATTTTTTTTTCAAAGAACCAGTTCTTGGTTTCATTTATGTGTTCTATTATTTTTTTTAGTTTCTCTATCATTTATTTTTGCTCTAATATTTATTCTTCCTTCCTTCTGGTGGTTTTAGGTTTTGTTTGTTGTTCTTTTTAGTTCTTTTAGGTTTAAGGTTAGGCTGTTTATTTGAGATTTTCCTTGCTTCTTGAGGCAGGCCTGTATTGCTACAAATTTCCCTTTTAGAACCACTTTTGCTGCATCCCAACGGTTTTGAGCCATTGTGTTTTCATTTTCATTTGTTTCAATGTACTTTTTTATTTCTCTTTTTTTATTTCCTGGTTGACTTATTCATTGTTTAGTAGCATGTTGTTTAACCTCCATATATTTGTGGTCTTTCCAGAAATTTTCTTGTGGTTGACTTCTAGTTTCATAGCATTGTGGTTAGAAAAGCTTTCTGGTATGAATTCCATATTCTTGAATTTGTTGAGGCTTGTTTTATGGGCTAAAATGTAATCTCTTCTGGAGAATGATCTGTGTGCACTTAAAAAGACTGTATTCTGCTGTTTTAGGATGGACTATTCTGAATATATCTATTAAATCCATGTGTTCCAGTGTGTCATTCAGTCATTGTTTCCTTATTTATTTTCTGTTTAGATGGCCGATCTATTGATGTAAGTGGGGGGTGTTAAAGTCCCCTACTGTTACTGTATTATTATTGATTTTATTCCATCATGTTTGTTATTAACTCTTTTATGTATTTGGGTGCTCCCATTTGGTATGCATAAATATTTACAATTCTTATATCTTCTTGTTAGATTGTCCCTTTTATTATTGTATACTGTCCTTTGTCTCTTGCTACAGTCTTTGTTTTAATGTCTGTTTTGTTGGATATAAGTACTGTTATTCTGGTTTTCTTTTGACATACATTTGCATTATAGATGTTTCTCCATCCCCTCACTTTCAATATGAAAGTGTCTAGGTCTAAAATGGGTGTCTTTTAGGTAGCATATAGATGGGTCTTTTTCGTGATTATCCATTCTGCCACCCTTAATGTCTTTTGATTGGAGCATTTATTCTATTTACACTGAAAGTTATTATTGATAGGTATGTATGCATTACTATTTTATTACTTGTTTTGTAGTTGTTTCTGAAGATTTTCTCTGAACCTTTTTTACCTTTCTCTCTTTCATGGTTTGCTGGTTTTCTATTGTGATGTATTTTCATTTCTTCTTTATTCCTTGCATATTTATTAGTGGTTTTTGATTTGTGATTACCATGAGGTTTATGTATAGCATCTTATAATAGTCTATAGTAAGTTGATGGTCCTTGAAGTTTGAACTCATTCTTTGCTTCTCTCCTCCCCACATTTTAGGTGTGTGGTGTCATATTTTATATCTTTTTATTTTGTGAGCTCCTTAACTGATTTTTTTACATAAATATTCACTTTTACAGTTTTTGTGTTTACTACTTTGATACTATCACTTTTGGTCTTTCTGTGTCACACCAAGTGTCCCTTTAATATTACTTTCAGGTTTTGATTCATAGTCATGAACACCTTTAGTTTTTATTTCTCTGGAAACCTCCTTATCTCTTTTATTCTGAATAAAATGCCTTGCTGAATCCTATTCAGTCCTATTCTGAATCCATGCCTTGCTGGATGCAGTATTGTTGGCTACAGATTTTTCCCATTTAGCACTTTTTTAAAAGATTTTATTTATTTCTTTGACAGAGACAACAAGAGAGGGAACACAAGCAGGGGAAGTGGGAGAGAGAGAAGCAGGCTCCCTGCTCAGCAGGACTGATCCTAGGATGCTGGGATCATGATCTGAGCCCAAGGAAGATGCTTAATGAATGAGCTTTTAAAAAGACAGTTTCAAAACTGTCTTTTAAAAATACTTTGTCCCCATTTGTCATTTACTCTCTCATTATCTTCACATTGGTTTTATTAGAGATTTTCAATTGTAATGAAGTCCAGGTTGTCAGTTATTTCTTTCATGAATCATATTTTTGGTGTTGTATGTAAAAAGTTTAGTCTACCCAAGGCCATATAGATTTTTTCATGTGTTATCTTCTAAGAGTTTTATGGTTTTGCATTTTACAGGTGGGTCTGTGATCCATTTTCAGTTAATCTTTGTTAAGGGTATAAGGTCTATGTCTAGATTTCTTTTCTTTTCTTTTTTTAAATTATTATTTGCCCCAGGGGTACAGGTCTGTGAATCATCAGGCATACACCTTTCACAGCATTCACCAAAGCACAAACCCTCCCCAATGTCCATAACCCATCCACCCTACCCTACCCTACCCTCCCACCCCCCAGTAACCCTGTTTGTTTTGTGAGATTAGGAGTCTCTTATGGTTTGTCTCCTTCCCCATCCCATCTTGTTTCATTATTTTTCTGTCCCTACCCCCAACGACCCCCCAGCCTGCCCCTCAAGTTCCTCATATCAGAGAGATCATATGATAATTGTCTTTCTCTGACTTATTTCACTTAGCATAATACCCTCTAGTTCTATCCACGTCATTGCAAATGGCAAGATTTTGTTTCTTTTGATAGCTGCATAGTATTCCATTGTATATATATACCACATCTTCTTTATCCATTCATCTGTTGATGTACATCTAGGTTCTTTCCATAGTTTGGCAATTGTGGACATTGCTGCTATAAACATTCGGGTGCATGTCCATTTAGCACTTTGAATAAATCATGCTGCTCCTTTCAGGCTTGGAAAGTTTCTGCTGAATAATTGGCTGCTGGCCTTATGGGGTTTCCCTTGCATGTTACTATCTACTTTTGTCTTGCTGCTTTTAAATTTTTTTCTTTGGGCGCCTGGGTGGCTCAGTGGGTTAAAGCCTCTGCCTTCGGCTCAGGTCATGATCTCAGGGTCCTGGGATTGAGGCCCGCATCGGGCTCTCTGCTCCACAGGGAGCCTGCTTCTTCCTCTCTCTGCCTGCCTCTCTGCCTACTTGTGATCTGATCTCTCTCTGTGTCAAATAAATAAATAAAATCTTTAAAAAAAAATTTTTTTTCTTTATCACTGTATTTGGCAATTTCATTACAATATATCTAGTGTTTTGCTGATTTTGTTGGAGGTGTTCCATGTATCCTGGATCTGGCTATCTGTTTCTTTCCCCGGATTAGGGACATTTTCAGCTATTTCTTCGAATAAATATTTTTCCCTCTTTTCTCTTATTCTCTTCTTATTCTTTTGGGACTCCTATGATATGAATATTAATTATGTTTAATAGAGTCACCAAGTTCCATTCTATTCTTATTTTATATAGTTCTTTTATTTCTTTTTTGTTGAGCTTGGTTAGTTTTCATTACTCTGTTTTCTAGGTCAGTAATTCATTTTTCTGCTTCTTTCAGCCTGCTGTTCATTGCATCGCACATGTTTCTAATCTCATTTTTTTGCACTCTTTTTCTCTGACTGGTTCTTTTTTATCTCCATGTTAATGGTCTCTCTGATGTCTTCCACTCTTTTCTCAATTCCTGTGAGTATCCTCATGATCATTTCTTTAATTACTCTATTAGGCAAATTACTTATATCTGTTTTGCTTAGGTCTCTAGTCATGACCTTGTCCTATTCTGTCATTTGGGATGGATTTTTCTGCCTTCTCAGTTTGTCTTTCTGTTCCTGTTTATGTTGTTAGGAAAGTCAGCTATATCTCCTGTTCCTGAGGGTAACGGTATTATGAAGAAGAGGTTTTGTTTTGCTGTTCCATGTAGTGTCCCCTGTTCCTCAGGGTTTGGCAGTTTTGGGAGTATCTCCAATGCATGCGCTGTGTGTACTGCATTTGTGTCCTGACTGCTTTATCCTTCTGGCCACTTGTCTGCAGAGGCTCTCTTTGTATGCTATTGGCAGTGTTTGGTTCCTGGCCTGAATCTGGCAAGTTTTTATTAGGTTTGCTCTGGTCTCCTTGTCACATGAGACCTGTTGCCACTCTACAAAGCTCCCTGGTCAGCAGACATGGTCTGAGGTGTGGTTTGGGCTGGTCTTTTGGAGGAGGGGGCTTGCCATTTCAAGTGTGACTGGGAAAGGTGAGGCAAGAGTGACTGGGAAGGGTGGTTTCACCACAGTGTGGGCAGGTAGGGCTTGGTGTAAGCAAGTTGGGTAGCGAGTGTCAGTCCTGTGCTCGTTCCTGTAGGTGGCTCTCTGTTTATGGTGAGAGATGGCAGAGGGAAATGGCATCTATCAGTTTCTTTGTTCCCAGAGAAATCTCTCCATGAATGCTGTGTCTCTGGGACAGGCTCCAAAATGAGCAAATACTCTCCTCAGTATGTGCCCACGTGTTCTTCAGATCCCCGTTTCAGTGCTGAATGTTTAGGGGTTGTTTGCCTTCCTTCTTTCCAAAGTAGCACAGTGCCTTTCAGGCTGAATCTGTGCTGAGCCCACTGCCCTTTAAAAACTCCAGGCTTGAAGTGTTGCTGGTTGTAAGAACTCATGAAATTCAGCCCCTCTCACCTTATAAACCAATTGTTGTGGGAATTCAGTTTTCCTGCGTTTGGCTCTCCTGTTAGCTAGTCTGTCTCTCACCCTTCTCTGTGTTGCAGCTACCTCCCCACTGCAGTGGCCATGATCTTCTTTTCTCCCAGCCCCTATCTTTGCACTCCTTATATTCTTTGATGTGGCCTATTCACTACCTTTAGTTGTGGAGTTCTGCCAGTCTTTACATCGATTTCTGGACTATTTAGGATGATTTGATAGTTATGTAGTTGTGTTCATGGGATGAGGTGAGCCTAAGGTCCTTGTACAGTGCCACCATCTTTCCCTCCTTTTCCTTGACTCCATTGCTTTTAACAGATCATCACCCTGTCACACTTTGGTCATGTGATAGGATCAAGCACAGTCTTCCCTACTTTTCATCAATGTGAACCATGATTTGAGATGTTCTGTCAAAAACTGGTGAGTGAACACACAGCATAACTGAGTTGCCAGAGGGAAGAGGGGGTGGGAGGATGAGCAAAATTGGTGAAGAGTGGTGGGACATAAGAGACTTCCAGTTATAGAATGAGTTAAGTCATGGGAATAAAAGGCACAGCATAAGAAATATAATCAATGATCATATAATAGCATTGTATGGTGAGGTGGTAGCTACACTTGTGAACATAGCATAATGTTTAAACTTGTGAAATCACCAAGTTGTACATGTGAAACTAATGTAACGTTGTGTGTCAACTAACCTAAATAAAATAAAAATAATAGGAAGTAAGTCAGTATTTTTTGATTACTCATTACATATCAGGTACTGGTACAGAAGCGAAGTGGCATGTAGAGAGGACTGAAACAGAGATCATTTCCTTAAGAGGTTTCCAATCAAGTTAGTTGCTGGTTTATAATGTAGCACCACACTCTAGAGATGCCATACATTTGCCACAGTTGGTTGATACTGTTAAGCCTAGTGGAGGGTGAGATTAATGTGAGTTGGTGTGATTAAAGAAGACTTCAGGAAAGAAGTAGGTTTTACCTAAATGTAGATGGGAATAACTTCAAAGGCATTGGTTGGGAAGGCCTGGAAACATGTCGGGAGGATCTTGAGATAGATTGGAGATTGGAAGATGGTGAGGGCGACCATTGTGCAAGTCAGACTGTGAAGGGCTTTGCATATCAGACAAAAGAGTACATTCATTCATTTAATGGGTGTTTATTGAGCAATTGCTATGCACTAGCACTCGTGTAGATATTCAGGTAGAGCAGTAGGCAGAAGACAAAGATCCCTGTCCTCAAAGAAAGTTAAATTCTGTTTGAGGAAGTGGATGACAAATAAATCAGTTATATAATCAGATTGTATGATCGATTAAGTAGGGAATAAAGCGTGTCAGGTGTAGGAGGTAGAGGCTGTAAATTTATAGTTTTAACTTTTCATTTAGTTAGCAGAGAACTGTCAACAAACTTCTCATATTATGTTTTGGCAGAGCATTTATCCTTGGGATTGCCTAAGAGAAATGATTTAGACATAAGAAGTTAGGTGTGGAGAAGTATACGCAGGTAGGAAGGTCAAGGGCAAGTCAGAGCTGGGTCTAGCTTTTTATTCTGAGTCTATCTGCTGTGGTATTGTGGAAAAATCACTGGATTTGAATCCATATGGTTTGGACTCTGCCAGTAACTTTAGGTCACTTCAATTCTCTAAGCTTTGTTTCCTCTTCTATAGATATATATAACTAACTGTTTTCTGAATTACTTAGCATAATATGAATAAAAATTTTATTAGTTGTGCAATACTGTACAAGGTGAAGAGTTATTGTGGACAGCGCCTGTGAAAATTGCATTTCCATTCTTTTCGATCCATCTACAGTGTTTTTTAAAGATTTTATTTATTATTTGACAGAGGGAGGCACAGCGAGAGAGGAAACAGAAGCAGGGGGGTGGGAGAGGGAGAAGCAGGCTTCCTACTGGGCAGAGAGCCTGATGTGGGGCTTGATCCCAGGACCCTGGGATCATGACCTGAGCTGAAGGCAGACACTTAACGACTGAGCCATCCAGGTGCCCCTCCATCTATAGTTCTGTTAGTAGCATTTAATTTTTTGTGTCAATGAAATCATAAATTACAATTTTAAATCACAAAGTACAGTTAATACAAGACACTGTATAAGAGGTATGATCCTAGATATTGGGAGTGCACTGGTGACCAATACTGTTTTACCCCCAGGAAGTTTTCTTTCTTCCTCCCTTCAAGGCTGCCAGTGTGAAACAAGGGAAACTTGGTTATGGAGCAGGTAGTATATTCGGTACTGGCCACACTCCTTCTGCAACCTTGCCCTGTCTAGCAACCAGCCTTCCCACCACACTGAACCATGTTACCATTGATATTTCTCTTTGTCTCTCAGTCTCTTTGTCTTTCTGTCTGTCTCTATCATTCATTCGTTTGTAGCTACATTTCCTTCTGCCTGAAGCACCCTTCACCACCATATTTTTTTAACAATCTCTAATTTCGCATCCGCAACTCATGTATCCCCCCTCCTCCAGGAAGCCATTTCTGATATTTTTCCCACTGTCAGAGTTACTGCACTGAATTGCACTTGTTCCATGTGAGTCACCATCACCAGAATGAGTTCCACGAAAGCAGGATTGTATTTTGTCTCTCCTTGGGTCCCTGGTACTTAGTGCTGGGATTGGTATTAAGGAAATGCTTGCTGACTGAAGGAATTATAACTACATAGATCTGTATGTGTTAACTAAGAAAACTTTCAATAGTCCTATATTCGTGTATCTTTAATGAACCTAAACATAAACCAAAGACCTAGTGACTGAAGAATATATTATAGAGAGACTATAGAATATAGTAATAAGGCTTTATAACAATTATGAGAACATAATTCTAGATGCAGATTATATTGTAGCTCCTTCTGTTCCTGGAGATGGGGCCTGGCAGTAAGTCCTTTAATCTCTCTGTTTAACCCACTTTTAAAGTGGGTCCTTTAACCCACTTTTCTCATCTGTAAAATGAGAATTATAATCATCTGTACCTCCTAGGGTTGTTTTGAAAATTATATGAATTAATATATATAATATTTGACACTCTTAGTACATAGTAAGGACTCTATAAGTGTTAACTTTTTTTAACCTAAATCAAATAGAGTAACCCAGCATATTTATGGACAAGGCAGTTTGGGAGAAGTTTAGTGATGTCTTTAATTTCAGCATTACTGAAAACAGATATTTTCTGAGTACCTGCTATGATCTAAGTACTAAGGCAGAGCTGGATAAAATTTGGACTACTGCCTTCAGGAGTCTTTTCCTTCTTGTTTTGAAAGATTTTCCTATAGAAAGTCCTTGACATTCTAAGATTTTAGTCACACATAATATTAGTATTTGTCATAAGAGTTTCTTGAAAAAAATTCAGTTGTTCACCATGTGATTACCCAACAAAGAATTCCTGTTATCTCTGCACATATAGCTACTGGCATATTTCTCAAAGGTGACTGCAGGCTTTCCTAAGGTCTCAATTTCAAATTATTTTACCTCAGGCAACCATTGATCTGTTTCTATCTAATTTTGTCATTTTGAGAATACTCATTTAATGGAATCCTATAGAATGTGAACTTTTGAGACTGGCTATTTTTACTCAGCATGATGCCCTTGTGATCCATCCAAGTGTTCCATTATATGGGAGTAGTAGTTTGTTTATTCATTCTCCAGTTGAAGGACATTTGTATTGTTAGTAGTTTTTGGTGATTACAAATATATCTGTGTTAAACATTGTCATCCAGTTTTTCATGTGAACGCAAGTTTTCATTTCTACAGGATAAATGCCCAGAAATGGGATTGTGGGTTCATATTTGTACATGTTTAATATTATAAGAAATTGACTAGCTCTTTTTCAGAGTGGCTAAACAAATTTATATTCCCACTAGCAGTGTATGATAATTCTATTTTCTCTGTACCCTTCCCAACACTTGGCATTGTCACTATATTTTATTGTAGCCATGCTAATAGGTATGTAGTGATAGCTCATCTGGGCCTTAATTTGCTATTCCTTAATGGTTGATGATGTTGAATATCTTTTCATGTGCTTATTTTCCATCTGTGTATTTTGTTTCATTAAGTATCTACTCAAGTGTTTTTCCCATTATCATATGGGGTTGTTTGTTTTCTTACCTTTGGGTTTAATAAATCGTTTGTATATTCTGGATATGAGTTCTTTGTCAGATATGTAATTTACAAATATTTTCTTCTAGTCCGTGGCTTATTTTTTTGAAAATTTTCTTATTAGGGTCTTCAACAGAACAAAAGTTTTAGTTTTGGTGAAGCCCAATGTATTTACTTTTTCTTTATGTATTGTGCTTATGGTGCACAATCACTTAACCCTAGGTTACTAAAATTTTATCATATGGATTCTTGTAGAAGTGTCACAAGTTCAGGTTTTACATTTAGACCTGTGGTCTATTTTGAGTTCATTTTTGTATAAGGTGCAAGGTTTAGGTTGAAATGGTTT
The DNA here is from genome assembly GCA_002007465.1 of Ailurus styani. NCBI lineage: Eukaryota > Metazoa > Chordata > Mammalia > Carnivora > Ailuridae > Ailurus > Ailurus styani. Next base: position 42,673 of record LNAC01001653.1, read on the forward strand.
GTTTTTGCCTATGGATATCCATTTGCTCCACAACATTTGTTGAAAAATCTCTGCCACTTATAAACTGTGACAATTTGGGAAATTATTTAGCCTCTCATGGCCTCACTTTTCTTTCCTCAAAAATGGGGATAATAATAGGACCTAACTTCTAAGGTTGAAACAAGGATTCCAGACTACATGTGTAAACATCTAGTAGTAGCCATTATTATTACTTGCAGAGTTTCAAATTTTGGTATTTTATATTATGATTTATAAAATTTGATAACATACATTGTCTCTTTTAATCCTTTCCAAGGATGTTGGGGAACATGGATCAGTGTTAAGGTAGGGTTCTGGCAGATGGGTTCTATTGGGATGATGACTGAAAGTACTTGTAGTGAGGGAGTGACAGCACTTCCCATTGGGAAGAGGAGCTGAGGCCAAGGCCAGTTCAATACAGGTCAAGAGTGTATGTAGCCAAAAACAGGAAATAAAAAATGAAGTCAAATGTTATGGAAGAGAGAATTCAAGAAAAATTTTTTCTGAATAGATAAGGGCAAATGGGGTTCTGGACTTTGAGTGTGTATAGAGTAAAATATTGAAATGCACTCTTATTGAGTGCCTCATAGCCTTTTTTAAAGGTCTTGGACCTGGCATTTGACTTCAGGATGCTCTTTACTAGCTCTGTGGGGGAGTCTTTTGCCCTCTCTACTCTAATTGAATTTAGTCCAAGACTTTGTTTTGCTGTGAGCACTTCTGCTTTGGTGCCAATAGTGTGGTGATGTGCCAGGTGCCCTCTGGGAAGTCTTTTTAAAACATACTGCTTAATAAAGCTGTAAAGGCTGAAGAACCTTCTCAGGAAGCTGATTATGCCTGTGGTAGGTCTTGGTTTGAATGCTATTTCAAAAGCTGGATACCACTGCCACTTTGTTGATCCCCACTATGCTCTCTGGCACTGCATACCTTGTTGACTCCCTAGGAAATCTCCTTAGTCTCCCTGAGAAAGAGCTGGAAGCTTCAGTGTTTTTTGTTTGTTTGTTTGCTTTTTATTTCCTCTTTGGTCTGTGTTCTCAGATCCTACATGAATTAATCTTTTCTGATAAGCACGTGTAAGATATCTTGAAGGAAGTATACTGTTTTGTTTTTTTTTAAAGATTTTATTTATTCATTTGACACAGAGAGAGAGATTACAAGTAGGCAGAGGCAGGCAGAGAGAGAGGAGAGAAGAGGAAGCAGGCTCCCCGCCGAGCAGAGAGCCCGATGTGGGCCCCGATCCCAGGACCCTGGGATCATGACCTGAGCCGAAGGCAGAGGCTTTAACCCACTGAGCCACCCAGGCGCCCAGGAAGTATACTGTTAAATGGAAAAGTTGTAGTCACAACCAGTCTGACCAGAGATTCCTATCAGTCTGGTCACGTGTGAAGTTTTAGTTGGGGTAGTGTCATTGGAAACTGATAGTGCAATTGAAATTGCCTCTGAGCAAAACAAACATGTTTATCGCACAGTGCCAAAGATCAACTTATTGTGGTGGTTTATGTGTAAACCTCCAAGATGATAATGGTACCTGACTTCAGCTCTTTGCAGTTCAGATAGTCCTGTGATGTACCCTATTTAATTTGACTCTTATAAGAAGGACAAGAAAGGCAGGGCAGGGATTATTATTCATATTTTATAGATATACAAGCTATCAGGGACTTTGAACTGGAATGGGCTGGGTTATCACTCATAGTGATCAAGAGCATAGTCTCTGGGGCAGATTGCCTACTCTTTTTGAATTTTTGTGTTTTGGTAAAATATATATAACATAAAATTAGTGATTTTGAACCTTCATAAATGTATACTTCAGTGGCATTACATTCATACTGGTGAATAACCATTACCATTATTTCTGAAATGTTTTCATCACACCAAACAAAAATTCTGTAACCATTAAACAACTCCCCATTAGCCCCTACTAACCTCTAGTCCATTGTCTGTATGAATTTCCCTATTCTATATATTTCATGTAAATGGAATAATATAGTATTTGTCTTTTTATAGCTGGCTTATTTCACTTAGCATAATGTTTTCAAGGTTCATTCATGTTGTAGCACACATCGATATGTCATTTCTTCCTATTGCCAAGCAATAAATATTCTGTGGTTCATGTGTGTATATGATACATATATCACACATTGTTTATCCATTCAATCTGTTGATAGGCATTTAGGTTGCTTCCACATGTTGACTACTGTGAATTGTGCAATTGTGAACATTTGTGAACAACTTTTTGTTTCAGTGCCTGTTTTCATTCTTTTGGGTTATATACCTAGGAGTGGATTTGGTGGGTCACATGGTAATTATTTTTTTAAAATTTATTTATTTATTTATTTGAGAGAGAGCCAGAGAGAGAGAGAGAGAGAGCATGAGTGAGCAGAGGGCAGAGGGCAGAGGGAAATCTTGCCATTTGCAATGCTGTGGATGGAATTAGTGTGTATTATGCTAAGCAAAATTAGTCAAAGAAAGACAAATACTATATGACATCACTCATGTGGGATTTAAGAAATGAAACAGATGAACATAAGGGAAGGGAAGAAAAAATAAAATACGATAAAAATAGAGAGGCAAGCCATAAGACACTCTTAATTATAATAAACAAACTGAGGGGTGCTGGAGGGGAAGTGGGTGGGGGGATGGTAGTAGCCAGGTGATGGGTATTAAGGAGGCCACTTGATATAATGAACACTAGGTGTTATATGCAAGTGATGAATCAGTAAACTCTACCCTGAACCTAATAATATACTATATGTTAACTAAAATTTAAATTAAAAAAATAAAAAATATATGGCTATTCAGATTATCTGCCCATTTTTAAATCAGATATGTTTTTTTGTTGTTTTGTTTTATTTTGTTATTTAGTTGTATGGGTCCTTTATTTTTTGGATATTAACTCCTTATCAGATAGATGATTTGAAAATATTTACTCCCATTCAGTAAGTTGCCTTTCCATTTTCTTGATGATTTCTTTTGCTGTTCAGAAGTTTTTTAGTCTGATGTAGTCCCACTTGTTTATCTTTGCTTTTGTTGCCTTTGCTTTTGGAGTCAGATCCAAAAATCATTGCCAAGACTGATGTCAAGGAGTTTACCATCTATATTTTCTTCTAGGGGTTTAATGGTTTCAGGTCTTACATTCTTTAATCCATTTTGAGTTAATTTTTGTGTATGATACAAGATATTAGTCTCATTCCATTCTTTTCATGTGGATGTTTAGTTTTCCCAGTACTATTTATTGAGGATACTTTCCTTTCCCCATTTTATATTCTTGCCTTCTTTGTCATGAATTAATTGATCATATACATATGGGATTATTTCTGGGCTCTCTATTCTGTACAATTGCTCTGTGTGTCTGTTTTTATGCCAGTACCATACTGTTTTGATTGCTATTTGTATGGAATAATTTTTTCTATCCTTTATTTCTTTGGATGTATTTTTGTCTTTGGATCTAAAGTGAGTCTGTTGTAGATACCATGTAGTTGAATCTTGTTTCTTAATCCATTCTATGGATTAAATTATATGTGATTATTTAATTCTATGGATCTATTTTATGGATTCTACCTTTTTATTGGAGTGTTTAATCTATTTACATTTAAAGTAATTATTGAAAGGTAAGAACTTACTTCTGCCATTTTCTATTTGTTTTCTATATGCCCTCCACTATTTTTGTCCCTCATTTCCTTTTACTGCCTTCTTTTGTGTTTAGTTGAGTTTTTTGTAGTGAGCCATTTTTATTCCCATCTCATTTCCTTTTATGTATGTCTTAAAATATTTTATTTGCAGACACCTTGGGGATTAAATTTAACATCTTTAATTAATTTATTTTTTTAAAGATTTTATTTATTTATTTATTATAGAGAAAGAGATCATAAGTAGGCAGAAAGGCAGGCAGAGAGAGAGGGGGAAGCAGGCTCCCTGCTGAGCAGAGGGCTCCATCCTAGGACTCTGAGATCATGATCTGAGCTCAAGGCAGAGGCTTAACTCACTGAGCCACCCAGGTGCCCCACATCTTTAATTTATAACAAGCAAGTTTGAATTGATACCAGCTTAGCTCGAATAGTATACAAATCTCTGCTTCTTTACAGCTCTGATCGATCCTTCCCTGTGTATTGTTTTCGTAAATTACATCTGTATAGACTGTGTGTCCAGGAAGCATAGATTTGTAATTATTTGTATGCGTTTTTCTTTTAAATCATGTAATTTAAAATTAAAAAAGTTATTTTATTTAAAATTAAATTAAATTAAATTTATTTTAAATTTAATTTAAATTTATTTTATTTTACTTAAATTTATTAAATTTAATTAAATTAATTAAATTAAAAAGTGGTGTTACAAACCAAAAATACAATAATGCTAACTTTTATATTTGCATATATAGTTATCTTTATAGGAGCTCTTTCTCTCTTCATATGGTTTTGAGTTATTTTCTAGTGTCCTTTTATTTCAACCTAAAGGAGTCCATTTAGCATGTCTTGTAGGGGAAGTATAGTGTTAATGAATTCCCTCAGCTTTTGTTTATCTGGGAATGTCCTATTTTCTCCCTCATTTTGAAGGACAGTTTTGGCCTCCATGGTTAGAAACAAGTCACTTCTCTCTTGTTGCTTTAAAAATCCTTTATCTTTGGCTTTTGGAAGTTTTATAACAATGTGTCTCAGTGTGAGTCTCTTTGAGTTTGTTCTTCTTGTAGTTTGTTGAGCTTCTTGGATGTATAGATTTTTATCTTTCATCAAATTTGGCATGTTTTGGGCTATTCAAATATTCTTTCTGCCCCTTTCACTCTCTGTTAACTTTCTGGCAGTCCTAAAGTGTATATTGTTGTGTGCTTGATGGTGTCCCACAGGTCTCTCAGATTCTCTTCACTTTTTAATGTCTATATATTTAATGATAATCTCATTTTATTTATCGAATTCCTAATTTTTATTTGCTATTTGTTTTCCTTTAGCCCTTTTAGCATATTTTAAAAAGTTATTGTTCTGAAATCATTGCCTGTTAAATCTGATATGTGGACATCCTAAGGGACAGTTTCTGACTATTTTGTTCCTTTGAACAATACTTTCCTGTTTCTTCATAAGCTTTGTTACTTTTTGTAGTTGAAAAGTGAACATTTGAACATTATAAGGTGGTAACTCTGGAAATTAGATTATCTCCTTGCCACAGGATTTCCTTCCTTCCTTCCTTCCTTCCTTCCTTCCTTCCCTCCCTCCTTCCTTCCTTCCTTCCTCTTTCTCTTTCTTTCTTTCTTTCTTTCTTTCTTTCTTTCTTTCTTTCTTCTCTCTTTCTTTCAACTAATTTGGCAAAGACTATATCCTTTGTCCTTGTCCTGTGGGGTCACTATTGTCTCTGTTACTTAGCTTGTGTTCAACTAGAATTTTGACACAGATTTTCTTGAATGCTGAAAGCTGAAAACAGGGCACCTGGGTGGCTCAGTGGGTTAAAGCCTCTGCCTTCAGCTCAGGTCATCGTCTCAGGGTCCTGGGATCGAGCCTCACACCGGGCTCTCTGCTGAGCAGGGAGCATGCTTCCTCCTGTCTCTGCCTGCCTCTCTGCCTACTTGTAATCTCGCTCTCTCTGTCAAATAAATAAATAAATAAAATATTTTAAAAAGCTGAAAACAAATATACAAACCAATAAACAAATACCTCTCCCAGTCTTTCCTGATTGGCCCTGTGCTTGAGTCATCCTTTAAACAATTAGCCAGGCTTGCACTGACTAGGGATTGGCCCAAGGTGAAAGTTTAGAGTCTTTTCAGATATTTTCTGAGTATGCATATTGCTCTGGACATGAGTGTGGTTTTGTTTGATTCCCCATATACACAGATGCTTTTAAATATTCTAATTTTCCAAGGAAATTCTCCCCCAGCTTTTGCTCCCATGCCTTAGTGTATTGTTTGTTTCAACATAATCTCCTGTCTTAGGCATCAGAGGGTTGTTAGTTCAGCTTGCAGTATTTTCAGTCATTGCCCAACCCCTTACCCAGTTTGAGTTTTGAGTTACGTGAAATAAACACAAGCACCTGACCTCAGTCTTTCAGGTATCCCCCAGACAGGTTCAAACAGGTATACATGATGATTTGTGAAAAAGATCTCATCTGCATCTTTGAGAACAAAGGGCTAGCGTCACACACTGGGAACACAGGCTGCCACCATTTTAAGACCACAGATGTCATAGTGTCAGATATGGGGTGGGTAAAAGGCAAGTTAAAAATCCCACAAACCTTCCTACTATTGTGAGATTGCCTTATTTTTGATTCAGCATTTGTTGTAAACTTTTGACTGTTTTCCAGAGTTCTGATGAAGTTGGTTTTGACATTTTCTGCTTGCTTTCCAATGTTTCTTGATGAGGGAGTGGGGTGAGAATTTGGAGCTGCCTATCTGCCATTTTGCTAATGTTACTTTCTGACTACACTTTTTTAAAATTTTATTTTAATTCCAGTTAATATATATTATATATATATTATATATTATTATTCCAGTAATATTAGTTTCAGCTGTACAATATAGTGTTTCAGCAAGTTCCGTATATCACTCAGTGCTCATTATAAGTGTACTGTTTAATGTCCATCACCTATTCCACCCATCCCCCCGTCATCCTCCCCACAGGTAACCATCACTTTTCTCTCTATAGTGAAAAGTCTGTTTCTTGGTTTGTCTCTCTCTTTTTATTCTCCTTCACTCATTAGTTTTGTTTCATAAATTCCACATATAAAGGAAACCATGGAATATTTGTTTTTCTCTGACTGACTTGCTTTGCTTAGTACTGTACTCTCTAGCTCCATCCACATCATTTCAAATGGCAAGATTCCATTCTTTTTTAATGGCTGAATAATACTCAATTGTGTGCATACACACACACACACACACACACACACACACACACACATATTTCCTTCTTTATCCATTCATCAGTTGATGGATGCTTGGGCTGCTTTCACAATTTGGCTATTGCCAATAATGCTGCTATAGACTTTGGGGTGCATGTATTCCTTCAAATGAGTATTTTTGTATTCTTAGGGTAAATACCTAGTAGTGCGATTACTAGATCATAGGTAGTTCTATTTTTAACTTTTTGAGGAATGTGCATACTCCTTTCCACAGTGGCTGCACCAGTTTGCTTTCCCTCAAACAGTACATGGCTTCATTTTTCTCCACATCCTTTTCAACACCTGTTGTTTTTTCTTTCTTAGCCATTCTGACAGGTGCGAGGTGATAACTCACTGTACTTTTGATTTACATTTCTCTGATGGTAAGTGATGTGGAGCATTTTTTCATGGGTCTGTTGGCCCTCTGTATGTCTTCTTTGGAAAAATGTCTGTTCATGTCTTCTGCCTCTTTTTTACTGGATTATTTGTTTTATGGCTGTTGAGATTTATAAGTTCTTTATATATTTTGGATACTAATCCTTTATCAGACATGTTATTTAAAAATATCTTCTCCCATTCAGTAGGTTTCCTTCAGGTTTTGTTGAATATCCTTTGCTGTGCAGAAGCTTTTTATTTTGATGTACTCTCAATAGTTTATTTTTGCATTTGTTTGCCTTGCCTCAGGGGAACTATCTTGGAAAAGGTTGATACAGCCAATGTCAAAGAAATTGTAAATGGGATTGTTTTCCTAATTTCTCTTTCTGTTGCATCATTGTCAATGTATAGGAATGCAACAGATTTCTGTACATTGATTTTTTTTATCCTGTGAACTTGCTGAATTCATTTAATAGTTCTAGCAGGTTTTTTTTGTGGAGTCTTTAGGTTTTTCTGTATATGGTATTCTATCTTGTGTAATTAGTGAAAGTTTTACTTATTCCTACCAATTTGGGTGCCCTTTATTCCCTTTTGATGGCTGTGGCTAGGACTTCCAGTACTCTGTTGAATAATGGTAGTGAGAGTAGACATCCTTGTCTTGTTCCTGACCTTAAGGGACTAGTTCTCAGTTTTTCCCCATTGAGGATGATGTTAACTATGGGTTGTTCATAAATGGCCTTTATTATGTTAAAGTATGTACCTTATAAATGGAAGGTTTTATAATGAATGGTTGTTGTATTTTGTCAAATGCTTTTTTTTGCATCTATTGAAATGATCCATGGTTCTTATCCTTTCTCTGATGTGTTGTATCACATTGATTTGTGAATATATAACCACCTTTGCAACCCAGGAATAAATCCCGCTTGATCTTTATGAATGATTTTTTAAATGTATTGTTCATTCATTTTAAAGTAGTTTTTGTGGATTTTTTCATCTGTGTTTATCAGAGATACTGGCCTGTAATTCTCTTTTTTTGTGGTGTCTTTTTCTTGTTTTGTTATCAGGGTATTGCTGGCCTCATAGAATAAATTTGGAAGTTTTCCTTCTTCCATTTCTTAGAATAGTTTCAGAAGTATAGTTAATAACTTTTAAAACTCATGTAGGTATTAACTCTTCTTTAAATATTTGGTATAGTTTGCCTAAGAAGCCATGTATATGGACTTTTCTTCATTGGAAGTTTTTGATTACTGATTGAATTTCTTTGCTGGTAATCAGTCAATTCAAATTTTCCATTTCTTCCTGGTTCAGTTTTGGTAGTTTATATAATTAGCAAAATTTATCCATTTCTTCTAGGTTGTCCAATTTGTTGCCATATAGTTTTTCATAATATTCTTTTAGAATTATTTGCATTTCTGTGGTGTTGGTTGTTATTTCTCCTCCTTCATTTGTGATTTTATTTGTTTGAGTCCTTTCTTTTTTCTTCCTGGTAAGTCTGGCTAGAGGTTTATCAATTTTATTGATTTTTTTCAGAGAATCATCTCCTGGTTTCATCGATCTCTTCTATTGTTTTTCAGTTTCTATATCATTTATTTCTGCTCTAATCTTTACTATTTCCTTCCTTCTGCTGGTTTTAGGTCTTGTTTGTTTTTCTTTTTCTAGCTCCTTTAGGTGTCATGGTGGGCTTTTTATTGAAGATTTATCTTGCTTTTTGAGGTAGGCCTATATTGCTGTATACTTCCTTCTTAGAACTGCTTTTGCTGCATCCCAAAAGTTTTGGACTTTTGTTTTCATTTTCATTTGTTTCCGTGTACTTCTGAATTTCTTCTTTATGTCCTGGTTGACCCATTCATTGTTTAGCAGCTTGTTATTTAACCTCCATACATTTTTAGTATTTCCAGAAATTTTCTTGTGGTTGGTTTCTAGCTTCATAGCATTGTGTTTAGAAAAATTTCATGGTATGACTTCCATCTTCTTGAATTTGGTGAGACTTGTGGGCTATTATGTCATCTATTCTGGAGGCTCTTCCTTGTGTACTTGAAAAGAATGTGTATTATGTTGTTTTAGTATTAAATGTTCTGAATATATCTGTTAAAATCCTTCTGGTGCAGTGTGTCATTAAAAGCTGTTGTTTCCTTGTTGACTTTATGTTTATATGATATGTTCATTGATGTAAGTGGGGACTTAAGTTCCTACAATTATTGTATTATTATCAATTAGTTCTTTTATATTTGTTATTAACATTTTTATGTATTTGGGTGCTCCTATGTTTGGTGCATAAATATCTACAATTGTTATATCTTCTTGTTGGATTATTTCTTTTATTATTGTATAGTGTCCTACTTTGTCTCTTATTACAGTATTTTTTAAAACGTCTATTTAGTCCAATGTAAGTATTGCTACTTTGACTTTCTTCTGACATCCATTTGCATGATAGATCTTTCTCCATTCCCTCACTTTCAATCTGCAGGTGTTTTAGGTCTAAAGTGAATTTCTTGTAGGCAGCAGATAGATGGGTCTTGTTTTTTAATCTGTTCTGTCACCCTATATATTTTGTTTGGAGCATTTAGTCCATTTACATCAAAGTAATTTTTGATAGATATGGGTATATTGCTATTGTATTACTTGTTTTGTGTTTCTGAATATTTTCTCTGATTCTTCTCTTTCTCTTTGCTTAGTGGTTTTTTTAGTGATCTATTTGGATTTCTTTCTCTTTGTTCTTTGCATATGTTTAGTGTTTTTTTTTAAATTTTATTTATTTATTTTATTTGAGGTGGGGAGGGACAGAATGGGAGGGAGAGAGAGAATCTCAAGCAGACTCTGCACTGAGCATGGAGCCTGTTGTGGGGCTCAATCTCATGACCCTGAGCTCATGACCTGAGCCAAAATCAAGATTTGGATTCTTAACCAACTGAACCACCCAGGTGCCCCTATTTTAGTGGTTTTTGATTTGTGGTTACTGTTAGGTTTGTATATAACATTTTATGCATATAGCAGTCTATATTAGGTTGGTTGTTTAAGTTTGAACCCATTCTTTACTACTTTCCTCATGTTTTTGGTATATGGTTTCATATTTCACACCCTTTTATTTCGTGAGTTCCTTGACTTATATTTTATAAAAATATTCATTTTTACTGCTTTTGTGTTTCTTTTCTTGATACTTTTACTTTTGGCTTTTCATTTCCACTCAAAGAGTCCCCTCTAACATTTCTTTCAAGTCTGAATTAGTGGCCATGAACCTTTTTAGTTTTTATTTGTCTGGGAATCTTTATCTCTTTTTGTATTATGAATTATTGCCTTATGGTGTAGAGAATTCTTGGGTACAAATTTTTCCCTTACAGTGCTTTGAATATATCATGCCACTCCTTTCTGGTTGGAATATTTCTGCTAAAAAAATGGCTGATTGCCTTACGGAGTTTCCTTTTTATGTAGCTTTTTTACCTTGCTGTTTAAAAATCTTTTTCTTTATTTTATTTTATTTTATTTTATTTTTTATTTATTTACTTGACAGAGAGAGACACAGCAAGAGAGGGAACAGAAGCAGGGGGAGTGGGAGAGGGAGAAGCAGGTTCCTGCTGAGCAGGGAGCCCAATGCAGGGTTCCATCCCAGGACCCTGGGATCATGACCTGAGCTGGAGGCAGACGCTTAACGGTTGAGCCACCCAGGCACCCCTAAATTTTTTTTTCTTTATCACTCTATTTTGCCATTTCAATTACAAGATATCTTTGTGTGGATTTTATTTTGTTTTTTGTTTCTCTGTCTCTCTTAGATCTGGGTGTCTGTTTCCTTCCCCAGATTACGGAAATATTAAGTTATTCTTTCCTCAATTTTTTTGCCCTTTCTCTCTCTTCTTTTGGTGCTCCTATAATCAGATGTTATTACATTTGATGGAGTCACTGAGTTCCCTAAAACTATTCTTCTTTTGCATAATTATTTTTCTCTTTTGTTCAGCTTCATTACTTTGCATTAGCCTATCTTTTTGGTCATTAAATCTTTCCTCTGCTTCATCCAGCCTGATGTTTATTCCATCAAGCATGTTTCTCATTTGTTTTATTGAGCCCTTTATATGTGCTATGTTATTCCTTATCTCTGTGTTAACAGTGTCACTCATATCTTTTCTCAAGTCCAGCAATTATCTTTATGATCATTACTTTAAATTCATTATCAGGGATTTTACTTGAATCTATTTCCCCTAGATCTGTGTCCATAGTGTTATCCTGTTCTTTTATTTGGGAAAAATTCTTCTGGAGTTTGGGCTGGTCTTCTGGGGGAAGGGACCCACTGTGCTGGGACTGAGACAAGAGTGATCGGAAAGGGCAGTTCCATCAGAGCACTGTTGTGCAGGGCATGGTGTAAGCAAGTTAGGAAGTGAGTGTCAGCACTGCACTGGTTATCACAGGTGGCTCTGTGCTTATAATGAGTGGTAGTGGGGAGTGAAGTGGTGCCTGCCAGTTCCTTTGTTCCCGGTGGGTTCTCTCTGTAAAAACTGCCAGTAACCTTCCCACTGTGTGTCACATTAACTCTTCAGATTGCTGATTCATTGCTGATTCTTTGTTGTGTATTTATGGGCTGATTGCCCTGCCTTCTCTCCAAGTGCAATACAATGCCCTCTGTGTTCTTTCTGAGCCAAGGCCACTGATCTTTAAAACTTCAGGCTTTAAGCCCCACTCATTGCAGGAACTCACGAAATTCGGCTCCTCCCACTTTCCAAGCCAATTACTTTTGCAGAGTCATCTTCCCCCTGTGCTTCCCTATATGTTTGTGTGTCTCTTGCCCTTCCACAATTGTGGCTCCCTCCCTACCTCAGTGGCATCATCCATTTATCTCCCAAATCATGTCTCCACACTTAATGCCTTCTTTGATGTAGCCTCTTTTCTACCTTTGGTTGTGAAATTCGTTCTTAGAGTCTTTAGGTTGATAGTTACCTAGCTGTATTTGTGGGATGAGGTGAGCCTAGGGGCCTCTTATTCCTTCACCATGTTCTAAAAACCTCTTACTGCACTTTTCAATCCAGATTGCCTAGTTTTGAATACTGCCTCTACCACTTATTAACTCTATAACTTTGGACTAGTTATTTAACTTATCTGTTTTCTCTAGAGAAAAATTTGGTATAATAAAAGTACTTAGCTGAGAGAATGGTTATAAGAATTAAATTTAAAAATCCATGTCAAACTTTTAGAACAATGTGTGGCACATGCTCAAATGCTCAACAGTTTTTTCTCATCTTTTAAAATCACACCATTGTTACTGGGAATAAATGTTCTTAGCTATTACTTTAAAATCCATCTTTCTACCATATTAACTATATAACACAAAAATGAAACATTGCAGTAGATGTTGTGGGGGGAATGTTATTGCTCTGGGTGAAACACAAACATATATAAATAATTATTCCCATGAAAGTTGAAAATTGCAGAAATACTAACTGCCTTAAGCATCCCATCAAAGATAATTGGTCTAGGGCTAAGGGAACAGGAGATTATGAAAACCATCTAGTGAGCAAAGCCACTGCTAACATGACAAGAGGTCCTAGAAAAATAATCCATGACAGGCTCTTCTTATGAGTGGATATTAGAGATTGAGGAAGAATGAATTTTTATTAGTTATTGAGAAAACTCAGCTTCCCACACAACATACATAGAGTAAGGGTGGACATATTCCAGGCTATTGAATCAAACAACCTTAGGGCTAGAAGGAAACTTTGAGCTCTTTTGGTATTTCAGTGCACACATATTTAAAAAAATCATTATGGAAAATCTCAAACACACCAAAACCAGAGTCTGGTATAATGAACCCCAGGTATCGATATATCACTTATCATTTTTTTCAATCTTATTTCATGACTCTCCTCCCCCACAAGCCACTAACACACACACACACACACACACACACACACACTTTTTTTTTCTGGAGTATTTTAATACAAATCCCAAGTACGTCATTACAACCACAAATATTTCAGTACATATCTCTGATAAGGATATTTTAAAGTAAATATAACCTGTATGGATCATCATACTCAATAAGAATTGTCAGTAATTTGTTAATATCATCTGCTTGCCCAGTTCAAGTTTACTTTTTTTTGATTGTCTCAAACTGTATCTTTTTTTAGAGTTAATTTTTTAGAGCAGTTTTATTTTATAGAAACATTGAGTTGAAAGGACAGAGTTTTTATATGCTCCCTAATTATACTCCCACTTTCCCATATTATTAAAATCTTGCATAGTTTACATAAGTGTTTACTCTTTATGTTGTACATGCTCTGGGTTTTAACAAATGTATAATGATATATATCCACCATTACAGTAGCATACAGAGTAGTTGTTATATTCTAAACATCCACTGTGTGCCACTTATTCATCCTTTTGTATCACCCCCCTACTGAGTCCTTGGCAACCATTGAGCTTTTTGCTGTCTCCATAGTTTTGTTTTTTCCAGAATGTCATATAGTTGGAATCATATGGTAGGACCCTTCCCAGATTGGCTACTTTCACTTAGCAATATGCATTTAGAGTTTCTCCATGTTATTTCATGGAGAATGAAACAAAATGAGAATGAAACAAAAATGCTTGATAGGATTTTCTTTTATTGCTGAGTAATGTTTTATTGTCTGGATATACCATAGTTTATCCATTCACCTACTGAATGATATACTGGTTGCTCCAAAGTTTTGGCAATTATGAATAAAGCTGTATAAACATGTGTGCAGGCTTTTGTGGGGACATTAACTCATTTGGGTAAATACCAAGGATGGTGTTTGCCAGATCATATGATAAAAAGTATGTTTACTTTTGTAAGAAACTGCTGAACTGTATTCCAAAGTGGGTGTACTATTTTCATTAGCAATAAATGTGTTTTTTTTTAAAGATTTTATTTAACTTCCCTTGAGTTTAGGTCTTGTTAAGAAGAATAGAATGCTCTAGTGTATTTCAGAATGGTTATTTCCCCCCTCCTCTTGCTAGGAACATAAGGATGGTTTTTCTCTGATCTTCATTGTGAGAGCCTTGTAGGGCTCCTGGTGCTAAAATGCACAGTATTATTGGGGGACTCCCTAAGACTGCCCCCCAGCAGAGCTTTTAAATCTCAAGCTTGTCCACACTGATCCTCCAGAAATTTATCAATTATAATTTTGGTTTCTTACCCTGGTACTATCTCCATTGAAGAATGGTACTCCTGAACTTCTGCTCCACCAAGGTATGATTTTTTGTATTCACCTGTCTGTCTCCAAATTTGAGGCCCCTGTTTGTCCTGTGACCTCAATTATTTGAAGAATCTAAGGAAGGAGAGGTATTGATTTGCAGTTTGTTCACCTTATTTTTCTTGTGAGAATTATAGTAACATCTTCCCCGCTCTTTATATACCTAACTGGAAACCAGGATGTTCTATCAAATTTTCTTTTCATAGTTTGAGCCACTTGTTTTAAGAGAGTTGAGATGATTTATCTAATATAACCCAAGTACTTTGTAAATTACAAGCACTTATTATATGCCAGGCACTGTTACAAGTACTTTAGAAAACCTATAAGATTATTGTGCTAATATCATGCTCATTTTACAGAAGAGGAAGCTGAGGAATAGAAAGGTTAAGTAACTTGCCTAAGGCCCCAAAGCTATTACCTTTCAGAGTAGAGATTTTAACTGAGGCAATCAGGCTCTTCTCTTCTAGATGATTCCTAGCAAGTGATGAATATTACTACTGAATTTAGGATGGGTATGGATATACCTTTTGGGGGGCCTGTCTGTAAAATGCTCTAGGAAACTCATGTTTCAAGGGAGTTTCCTTTTTAATCATCTCTAATATTTTCCTTCTGTGATCTCTTGTGCTTCCTTACAAAAATAGAAACTACTCATTTCCCATTCCAGTCACTCTGTTTCATAAAAGTCATAGGTCCTATTGATAGAGACCACTGGAGGGTTGTGTTTATTATAAAGCATCATCAAATCCGTATGTACCCTAGACCTTATCTGTAGAATAATAGTGTGAACACTATTTTTAAAGTTTATATAAATAATAAATAGCAATGCACTTGCATTTTCTTACTTGATGGATATTATAAATTACAATTACAATCACATGAGAAGGTCCAAAATTTGGTGGGGTGTGCATCAAAAATGTTCTTTTCATACTTGAATGGGTAACCATTGCTAAAGAGAGTATGAATGAAATAATAGAGGAAAGATGAGTAGTAGAAAACAGAACCTTTGGTGAGAAAGGGAAACCCTAGCCCCATTGGCTCTTCCAGGTGATAAAATGTTTTCCAAACTGACCAGGGTTGCCTTTTTGGGAGAATAGGAAAAGAAGACATATGTGAGGTGGTACTAAGAATATTAACCCTAGGGGTTTTTGGCATTGGTATTCTTGGATTGGAATCACATTTCCCCTGTTTAATAGTTGTTTGATTTGGGACAAATTCCTTACTCTCTCAGTCTCAACTTACTTATCTGAAAATGCAATTCTTAATATGCAAAGTAAATCACAAAATACATAAGGCAGCATATAAGGTGACTAGGAACTCAGGTTTTAGTAGCATGAAGTCAAATAGACTGGGATTCAAATCCTGGCTATGTCACTTAACATTTGTTTGATCCTGAGAAAGTTACTTAACCTCTCTCAGCTACATTTTCCTCAACTGGAACTAACAGTGTCTCCTATCACAATATAGTTATGAGTAGTAAATTAGAGAAACCCTATAAGTCATTTAGCTTAGTGCTTTGATATATCATAAGTTTTCAGGAAAATGATGGCTCTAGTCTTGATAATTATTATACTAACACAAATGAAATTTTTCTAACATGTATTTGTAGTTCAGTAAATATTTAAAGTTGAAAGGAGATGGTAGTTTGTGTGTGTGTTTGTGTGTGTTGTAGACAGATGATTTATTCCTATACTTATATACCTCAATTATGTCCTCCTTTGACTCTGGGCTACCTGTAGCATGGGTTTTAGACTTATTTTTGCTTTTAACTATGGACTAAGATTTTATGGTGGAGAACACCACTTGTCTTCACCAAACTCCCCTTATAGCAGATCCTTTTATTCTTCCTGGGAGAGAAGAATATTTCTTCTGTGTTTCTTCTTCCTGAAAGAGATATTATTATTATTTATTTTTACCTTCAACTAGTCTCCTTGCCAAGGATGATGATTCTTTGAATAAGCCTCTTGAGAGCAGTAGTTCTTTTTTTTTAAGATTTATTTATTTGAGAAAGAGAGTGAGTGAGACAGCAGGATTGGGAGAGCAGTTGGATAGGGAGAAGCAGACTCCCCACTGAACAGGGAGCCTGAACACAGGGCTCAATCCCAGGACACAGGATCATGACTTGAGCTGAAGGCAGAGGTTTAATTGACTGTACCACCAGGTGCCCCTGAGAGCAGTAATTCTTAACCTTAGTTGTAATAGAAATTAGCAAGGGATTTATAAAACTGATGCCTGGGATCCACAACTAGAAATTCTGATTTAATTGGTCAGTGATGCATTCAGTGCACAGGATATTTTAAAGTTCCTAAGTCATTCTAATGTGTAACCAGGGTTGAGAAACTGCCCTAAAGCATCTCTTGTCAGAACCTTCAGTGACTCTATTATGTACTCAATAAATATGGACATCTGAGCCTGGTGTTTAAGCATCTTCATGAACTGGCCTGTGCTGGCCAGTTTTTCTGAGTGTTCCCTTCTATGACTTCCCAATATGAACCTGCTCTTGTTAATTTAGAAGACATATTACTCTTTGAAAGTGTACTTTCTTAATCCATTATTTGGCTAATATATATATTTGCTTGGTATGTCCTCCCCATTTTTTTAGCTGTTGAAATTATACAGATCTTTAAAGCCCCACCAAAAAAACACCTCCTCAAAGAAGCCTCTTGTGATTTCCCCTATGGAAACTATTCCTCCTTTCTCTGCCTGTATTTAGGCAGCATGCATATTGCACTTAAAGTGCATTGCCTTGTATTTTAACTAAATTTAATAAAATTTTGGAATAATATACAATAGAATAAAATGCATTCTGAAGTAGTTTATTTTATAAGGCTTAGAGAGTAAAGAGTAATAATTATTATTTTACTTATAATAACTCAATAAAGAGTAGATACTCTTATATGGCAGGTACTATATTATTTTTATAATATTATTTTAATCCTCAAGACAATTTTATGAGGTTGGTGTAATTATCCTCATTTTGTAGATGAGAAAACTGAGGCCAAGGCTAGTTAGACAGTTTGCTTTGAAGTTAAAAAGCCTGTAATGGGTAGAGCTGGAACCCAGGCAAGCTAGTTCCAGAATCTATGCTCTCAAGTACTACATTTTACTACCTTTCTAAAGGGAGTGTAAAGATGGTTTAAGCGAAATCCACTAAGTGACAGTTCAGTCTTTGGCAGAGTGGTAGAGTGGGATTTGTACCCAGGCAGTCCACATATTATTATATCTAGAGCTACCTTGTGTACTATGGTACACACTGACTACATGTGGCTATTGAGCAGTTGAAGTCTGGCTAGTCTGAATTGAGATGTACTATAAGTGTAAAATATATATTGGCTTTCAAAAAAGACTTGGTATGGTAAAATAGGACCTCTCATTTTTATATCTAAGGATACATAATATCATCTTTTATATTAATTACATGTTGAAATTATATTTTGGGTAAATCAAATTAAATAAAATTACTAAAATCAATTCATTTCTTTTTAATTTTAATTTTAATTATATTTTATTTTTATTTCTTTTTCTTTTTTTTAATTTATTATTTGCCCCAGGAGTACAGGTCTGTGAATCATCAGGCTTACATCTTTCATAGCACTCACCATAGCAGAAACCCTCTCCAATGTCCATAACCCATCCACCCTATCACTACCCTCCCAACCACCAGTAACCATCAGTATGTTTTGTGAGATTGAGTCTCTTATGGTTTGTCTCCTTTCCGATCCCATCTCATTTCATTATTTTTCCCTCCCTATCCCCCACGAACCCCTGCCCTGCCCCTCAAGTTCCTCATATCAGAGAGATCATATGATAATTGTCGTTCTCTGATTGACTTATTTCGCTTAGCATAATACCCTCTACTTCCATCCATGTCATTGCAAATGGCAAGATTTCATTTCATTTGATGGCTGCATAGTATTCCATTGTATATATATATACCACCTCTTTTTTATCCATTCATCTGTTGATGGACATCTAGGTTCTTTCCATAGGTTGGCTATTGTGGACATTGCTGCTATAAACATTCGGGTGCATGTGCCCCTGAGGATCACTATCTTTGTATCTTTAGGATAAATACCCAGTAGTGCAATTGCTGGGTCATAGGGTAGCTCTATTTTCAGCTTTTTGAGGAACCTCCATACTGTTTTCAAGAGTGGCTGCACCAGCTTGCATTCACACCAAAAGTGTAGGAGGGTTCCCCTTTCTCTGCATCATTGCCAATATCTGTCATTTCCTGAATTGTTAATTTTAGCCATTCTGACTGGTGTGAGGTGGTTTTGATTTGTATTTCCCTGATGCCTAGTGATATTGAGCACTTTCTCATGTGTCTGTTGGCCATTTGGATGTCTTCTTTGGAGAAATGTCTGTTCATGTCTTCTGCCCATTTCTTGATTGGGTTATTTTTTCTATAGGTGTTGAGTTTGAGAAGTTCTTTATAGATTGTGAATATAAGCCCTGTACCTGATATGTCATTTGCAAATATCTTCTCCCATTCTGTCAGTTGTCTTTTGGTTTTGTTGACTGTTTCCTTTGCTGTGCATAAGTTTTTAATCTTGATGAAGATCCAATAGTTCATTTTTGCCCTTGCTTCCCTTGCCTTTGGTGATGTTCCAAGGAAGAAGTTGCTGCAGCTGAGGTCAAAGAGGTTGCTGCCTGTGTTCTCCTCAAGGATTTTGATGGATTCCATTCTCACATTGAGGTCTTTCATCCATTTTGAGTCTATTCTTATGTGTGGTGTAAGGAAATGATCCAGTTTCATTTTCCTGCATTTTTCTGCTGTCCATTTTTCCCAATACCATTTGTTGAGGAGACTGTCTTTTTTCCACTGGACATTCTTTCCTGCTTTGTCGAGGATTAGTTGACCATAGAGCTGAGGGTCCATCTCTGGGCTCTCTATTCTGTTCCACTGATCTATGTATCTGTTTTTGTGCCAGTACCATCCTGTCTTTTTTTTTTAAAAGATTTTATTTATTCATTTGACACAGAGAGAGAGATTACAAGTAGGCAGAGAGGCAGGCAGAGAGAGGAGAGAGGNGAGGAAGCAAGCTCCCTGCTGAGCAGAGAGCCCGATGTGGGCCTCGATCCCAGGACCCTGGGATCATGACCTGAGCCGAAGGCAGCGGCTTTAACCCACTGAGCCACCCACGTGCCCACCATCCTGTCTTGATGATGATAGCTTTTTAATAGAGCTTGAAGTCTGGAATTGTGCAGTCACCAACTTTGGTTTTCTTTTTCAACATTCCTTTGGCTATTCGGGGTCTTTTCTGATTCCATATAAATTTTAGGATGATTCGTTCCATTTCTTTGAAATAAATTGCTTGTATTTTGATGGGGATTTCATTAAATGTGTAGATTGCTCTAGGTAGCATAGACATTTTCACAATATTTGTTCTTCCAATCCATACACGTGGAATATTTTTCCACTTCTTTGTGTCTTCCTCAATTTCTTTCATGAGAATTTTATAGTTTTCTGAATACAGATTCTTTGCCTCTTTGGTAAGGTTTATTCCTAGGTATCTTATGGTTCTGGGTGTAATTGTAAATGGAATCGACTCTTTAATTTCTCTTTCTTGTTTTGTTGTTGGTATATAGAAATGCAACTGATTTCTGTGCATTGATTTTATATCCTGACACTTTACTGAATTCCTGTATGAGTGCTAGCAGTTTTGGAGTAGATGCCCTTTGGTTTTCCACATAAAGTATCATATCATCTGCAAAAAGTGAGAGTTTGATTTCTTCCTTGCCAATTTGGATGCCTTTTATTTCTTTTTGTTGTGTGATTGCTGAGGCTAGGGCATCTGGTACTATGTTGAATAGCAGTGGTGATAGTGGTCAGCCCTGTCATGTCCCTGACTTTAGGGGAAAAGCTCTTCTCAGTTTTTCTCCATTGAGAATGATACTCTCAGTGGGTTTTTCATAGATGGCTATAATGATATATGTACCCTTTATGCCTACACTGAACAGTTTTGATCAAGAAAGTGTGCTTTACTTTGTCAAATGCTTTTTCAGCGTCTATTGAGAGGGTCATATGATTCTTGTTCTTTCTTTTATTAATGTATTACATCACATTGATTGATTTGCAAATGTTATACCAACCTTGCAGCCCAATAATAATCCCACTCGGTCGTTGTGAATATTCCTTTTAATGTGCTGTTGGACCCTATTGGCTAATATTTTGTTGAGGATTTTTGCATCTATGTTCATCAAGGATATTGGTCTGTAATTCTCCTTTTTGATGGGGTTTTTGCCTGGTTTTGGGATCATGGTAATGGTGGCCACATAAAATGAGCTTGGAAGTTTTCCTTCCATTTCCGTTTTTTGGAACAGTTTCAGGAGAATAGGTATTCATTCTTCTTAGAATTCCTCTGGGAAGCCGTCTGGCCCTGGGCTCTTGTTTGTTGGGAGATTTTTGATGACTGCTTCAATCTCCTTATTGGTTATGGGTCTATTCAGGTTTTCAATTTCTTCTTGGTTCAGTTTCAGTAGTTTATATTTTTCTAGGAATGCATTCATTTCTTTCTTCCTTGATAAAGGCTCGCATTATTTATTTATTTATTTATTTATTTATTTATTTATTTATTATTTTTTATTCTTTGCCCCAGGGGTACAGGTCTGTGAATCATCCGGCTTACATCTTTCACAGCATTTACCAAAGCACAAACCCTCCCCAATGTCCATAACCCATCTACCCTATCACTACCCTCACACCCTCCAGTAACCCTCAGTTTGTTTTGTGAGATTAGGAGTCTCTTATCGTTTGTCTCCTTCCCCATCCCATCTTGTTTCCTTATTTTTCCCTCCCTACCACCCACGACCCCCCACCCTGACTCTCAAGTTCCTCATATCAGAGAAATCATATGATAATTATCTTTCTCTGATTGACTTATTTTGCTCAGCATAATACCCTCCAGTTCCATCCATGTCGTTGCAAATGGCAATATTTCATTTCTTTTGATAGTTGCATAGTATTCCATTGTATATATATACCACCTCTTCTTCATCCATTCATCTGTTGATGGACATTTGGTTCTTTCCATAGGTTGGCTATTGTGGACATTGCTGCTATAAACATTCGGGTGCATGTGCCCCTGAGGATCACTACCTTTGTATCTTTAGGGTAAATACCCAGTAGTGCGATTGCTGGGTCGTATGGTAGCTCCATTTTCAACTTTTTGAGGAATCTCCATACTGTTTTCCAGAGTGGCTGCACCAGTTTGCATTCCCACCAACAGTGTAGGAGGGTTCCCCTTTCTCCGCAACCTCGCCAACATCTGTCATTTCCTGACTTGTTGATTTTAGCCATTCTGACTGGTGTAAGGTGGTATCTCGCTGTGGTTTTAATTTGTATTTCTCTGATGCCGAGTGATGTTGAGCACTTTCTCATGTGTCTGTTGGCCATTTGGATGTCTTCTTTGGAGAAATGTCTGTTCATGTCTTCTGCCCATTTCTTGACTGGGTTATTTGTTTTATGGGTGTTGAGTTTGAGAAGCTCTTTATAGATTTTGGATACTAGCCCTTTATCTGATATGTCATTTGCAAATATCTTCTCCCATTCTGTCAGTTGTCTTTTGGTTTTGTTGACTGTTTCCTTTGCTGTGCAAAAGCTTTTAATCTTGATGAAGTCCCAATAGTTCATTTTTGCCCTTGCTTCCCTTGCCTTTGGTGAGGTTCCTAGGAAGAAGTTGCTGCGGTTGAGGTCGAAGAGGTTGCTGCCTGTGTTCTCCTCGAGGATTTTGATGGATTCCTTTCTCACATTGAGGTCTTTTATCCATTTTGAGTCTATTTTTGTGTGTGGTGTCAGGAAATGATCCAGTTTCATTTTTCTGCATGTGGCTGACCAGTTTTCCCAACACCATTTGTTGAAGAGACTGTCTTTTTCCCACTGGACATTCTTTCCTGCTTTGTCGAAGATTAGTTGACCACATAGAGTTGAGGGTCCATTTTTGGGTTCTCTGTTCTGTTCCACTGATCAATGTGTGTTTTTGTGCCAGTAGCATACTGTCTTGATGATGACAGCTTTGTAATAGAGCTTGAAATCTGGAATTGTGATGCCGCCAACTTTGCTTTTTTTTTTCAACATTCCTTTGGCTATTCGGGGTCTTTTCTGGTTCCATATAAATTTTAGGATTATTTGTTCCATTTCTTTGAAATAAATTGCTGGTATTTTGATGGGGATTGCATTAAATGTGTAGATTGCTCTAGGTAGCATAGACATTTTCACAATATTTATTCTACCCATCCATGAGCATGGAATGTTTTTCCACTTCTTTGTGTCTTCCTCAATTTCTTTCATGAGTACTTTATAGTTTTCTGAATACAGATTCTTTGCCTCTTTGGTTAGGTTTATTCCTAGGTATCTTATGGTTTTGGGTGCAATTGTAAATGGGATTGACTCTTTAATTTCTCTTTCTTCTGTTTTGTTGTTGGTATATAGAAATGCAACTGATTTCTGTGCATTGGTTTTATATCCTGACACTTTACTGAATTCCTGCATGAGTGCTAGCAGTTTTGGAGTGGACTCTTTTTGTTTTTCCACATAAAGTATCATATCATCTGCAAAGAGTGAGAGTTTGTCCTCTTCCTTGCCAATCTGGATGCCTTTTATTTCTTTTTGTTATCTGATTGCTGGGGCTAGGACTTCTAGTACTATGTTGAATAGCAGTGGTGATAGTGGACAGCCCTGCCGTGTTCCTGACTTT
>LNAC01001653.1:65814-97667 GCA_002007465.1 Ailurus styani
AGTTTTTCTCCTTTGAGAATGATATTCGCTGTGGGTTTTTCATAGATGGCTTGGATGATATTGAAGTATGTACCCTCTATGCCTACACTATGAAGAGTTTTGATTAAGAAAGGGTGCTGTACTTTGTCAAATGCTTTTTCAGCATCTATTGAGAGGATTATATGGTTCTAGTTTTTTCTTTTATTAATGTCTTGTATCACATTGATTGATTTGCGAATGTTAAACCAACCTCGCATCCCAGGAATAAATCCCACTTGGTCGTGGTGAATAATCCTTTTTATGTGCTGCTGGATCCTATTGGCTAGTATTTTGTTGAGGATTTTTGCATCCGTATTCATCAAAGATATTGGTCTGTAATTCTCCTTCTTGATGGGGTCTTTGCCTGGTTTGGGGATCAAGGTAATGCTGGCCTCATAAAAGGAGTTTGGAAGTTTTCCTTCCAATTCTATTTTTTGGAATAGTTTCAGGAGAATAGGTATTAATTCTTCTTTAAATGTTTGGTAGAATTTCCCTGGGAATCCATCTGGTCCTGGGCTCTTTTTTGTTGGGAGATTTTTGATGATTGCTTCAATGTCCTTAGTGGTCTTGGGTCTATTCAGGTCTTCAGTTTCTTCCTGGTTCAGTTTTGGTAGTTTATATTTCTCTAAGAATGCATCCATTTCTTCCAGATTGTCAAATTTGCTGGTGTAGAGTTGCTCATAATATGTTCTTAGAATTGTTTGTATTTCTTTGGTGTTGGTTGTGATCTCTCCTCTTTCATTCATGATTTTATTAATTTGAGTCCTTTCTCTTTTCTTTTGGATAAGTCTGGCCAGGGGTTTATCAATCTTATTAATTCTTTCAAAGAACCAGCTCCTAGTTTCATTGATTTGTTCCACTGTTCTTTTGGTTTCTATTTCATTGATTTCTGCTCTGATCTTTATGATTTCTCTTCTCCTGCTGGGTGTAGCCTTTCTTTGCTGTTCTTTCTCTAGCTTTTGTAGGTGTAGAGTTAGGTTGTGTACTTGAGACCTTTCTTGTTTCTTGAGAAAGGCTTGTATTGCTATATACTTTCCTCTTAGGACTGCTTTTGCTGTATCCCAAAGATTTTGAACAGTTGTGTTTTCATTTTCATTTGTTTCCATGAATTTTTTTAATTCTTCTTTAATTTCCTGGTTGACCCATTCATTCTTGAGTAGGGTGTTCTTTAGCCTCCATGTATTTGAGTTCTTTCCAACTTTCCTCTTGTGGTTGAGTTCTAGTTTCAGAGCATTATGGTCTGAAAATATGCAGGGAATGATCCCAATCTTTTGGTACCTGTTGAGACCTGATTTGTGACCCAGAATATGGTCTATTCTGGAGAATGTTCCATGTGCACTGGAGAAGAATGTGTATTCTGTTGTTTTGGGATGGAATGTTCTGAATATATCTGTGATGTCCAACTGGTCCAGGGTGTCATTTAAAGCCTTTATTTCCTTGTTGATCTTTTGCTTTGATGATCTGTCCATTTCAGTAAGGGGGGTGTTCAAGTCCCCTACTAATATTGTATTCTTGTCAATGTGTTTGTTTGATTTTGCTGTTAATTGGTTTATATAATTGGCTGCTCCCATGTTAGGGGCGTATGTATTTATGATTGTTAGATCTTCTTGTTGGACAGATCCTTTTAGCATGATATAGTGTCCTTCTTCATCTCTTATGATATTCTTTGCCTTAAAGTCTAGTTTATCTGATATAAGGATTGCCACTCCAGCTTTCTTTTGCTGTCCATTGGCATGGTAAATTGTTTTCCATCCCCTCACTTTAAATCTGGAGGTGTCTTTGCGTGTAAGATGAGTTTCTTGTAGACAGCATATCGATGGGTCTTGTTTTTTTATCCATTCTGATANATCTGATTCCCTGTGTCTTTTAGTTGTGGCATTTATTCCATTTACATTCAGAGTAACTATTGAGAGATATGCATTTCGATCCATTGTATTGCCCGTAAGGTGACTGTTACTGTATATTGTGTTTCTTCCTTTCTGGTCTATGTTTCTTTAAGGTTCTCTTTGCTTAGAGGACCCCTTTCAATATTTCCTGTAGGGCTGGCTTGGTGTTTGCAAATTCCTTGAGTTTTTGTTTGTCCTGGAAGATTTTTATCTCTCCTTCTATTTTCAGTGAGAGCCTAGCTGGATATAGTATTCTTGGCTGCAGATTTTTCTCATTTAGTGCTCTGAATACATCATGCCAGCTCTTTCTGGCCTGCCAGGTCTCTGTGGATAGGTCTGCTGACAATCTAATATTTCTACCATTGTATGTTATAGACCTCTTGTCCCGAGCTGCTTTCAGGATTTTCTCTTTGTCACTAAGACTTGTAAGTTTTACTATTAGATGACGGGGTGTGACCTATTTCTATGGATTTTGGGGGGGGGTTCTCTGTGCCTCCTGGATTTTGATGCTTGTTCCCTTTGCCAGATTAGGGAAATTCTGTATTAAGATCTGCTCCAATATACCTTCTGGCCCTCTCTCAATCTCGTCCTCTTCTGGGATCCCAATTATTCTAATATTGTTTCGTCTTATGGCATCACTTATCTCTCGAATTCTCTCCTCATGGTCCAGTAGTTGTTTGTCTCTCTTTTCATCCTCTTCTTTTTTCTCTGACATTTTGTCTTCTAAATCACTAATCCTATCTTCGGCTTCATTTATCCTAGCAGTAAGAGCCTCCATTTTCAATTGCACCTCATTAATAGCTTTTTTGATTTCAGCTTGGTTAGATTTTAGTTCTTTTATTTCTCCAAAAAGGTTTTTTATTTCTTTAGAGACGGCTTCTCTATTATCTTCCATGGTTTTTTCAAGCCCAGCCAGCACCTTAAGAATCGTCATTCTGAACTCTGGTTCTGTCATATTACTAATGTCCGCATTGATTAGGTCCCTAGCCGTCATTACTGGCTCTTGTTCTTTTTTTTGTGTTGATTTTTTCCGCCTTGTCATTTTATGCAGATAGGAATAGATGGATGAGAGAACTAAATACTAAGGGGTAGCGATGACCCCAGAGAAATATACACTAACCTACTCAGAAGAGACCTGGAACTGGGTAGAAAAGTAAGAGGGGAAAAAAACAAAAAAACAAAAAAAAAAAAAACAAAAAACAAAAAACAAAAAAAAACAAATCCAAAAACTAACAAACAAACAAACAAACACAAACCCAAAAACCCAAAATCATACAAAAACTAAACAAAAATGAATAAAACAAAATCCTGTATCTATATTATCTATTTCTGTTTCTATATCTATGTCTATGACTCCATATCTATATCTATCTCTATCTCTATCTATCTCTATCTATCTCTATTAGATTGGTGAATTGAACAGACCCTATAAGTATCCAAAAAAATAAGGTTAAAAACAATGAAGGGATAAAATATAATTATAACACTGCAAATTTAAAAAAGATTAAAAGTCTCGATAAGATATAAGAGTTAAGAACGTTAAAATAGTAAGAGGGAAAAATTAAAAGAAAAAAGTTAGAAAAAAATTTGAAGAAAAAAAATTCAATGAATTTAACTTTGAACTACTGAAGAATCATGGGTAAAAAGCCATGAATTCTCTTCGTTGCTTTCTCTTAGCTCTGTAGTTCCACAATTCTCAGCTGTCTTGAACTCGACTTTGGATGTTTTTTTTTTTCCTGGTTTTCTGGGGGAGGGGCCTGTTGCTGTGATTCTCAAGTGTCTCTGCCCGAGGCGGATTCCCACCGCCCTCGCCAGGGGCCAGGCTAAGTAATCAGCTCGGGTTCGCTCTCGGGAGCTTTTGTTCCCTGAACGCTTTCCATATGGCTTTGGAGGACGGGACTGAAAATGGCGGCTCCCAGTCTATGACCCTGAGGAGCCGAGAACTCCCGGCCTCAGTCCTCAGTGCGCCTCAGAGAAAAGCAGTCCCTCCCGTCTCCTGGTCTCCGGCCGCGCTCCGAGCTCACCCGGCCTGTGACTGAGTGTCTCTATCTCTGGCGCGGCCCCGCTTAGAATCTCCAAACCNCTCTGAACCCGGCAGATTCCTGCAGCCGCTCCCGCGCTGCTGCTCCCGGAGGAGGAAGTAGGGGTCTCTCCGTGTCTGCCGCCCATGGGGTCCCAGCTCACAGATCAGTGCCCCGGCTGTGCTTCAGATCACAGCCCAAGGTATCACCGAGATGAGAGACGCCTCAGTTCAACTCCATCTCTCCTGCCGGCTTCTCTCTCAGACCTGGGAGCTCGGTTGTGCTCAGACACCCCTGGTCTTTTTGTGTCCCCATGGGTCCTGAGACCACACTGTCCCTGCAGGGGTTTCACCCCCCGCTTGCCCTCTGGGGCAACATCCCTCAGTGGAGCCAACTTCTAACAGTTCCGAGTCTGTGCTCCACTGCTCGCTCCCTTCCCGGCATCCGGCCCCTCCCCCCGGGGTCTGTCTTCCCATCACCTCAGATTCACTTCCCCGCACGTCCTACCTTCCAGAAGGCGGTCAATTTTCTGTTCCTAGAATTGCTACTCTTCTCTTCGATCTCAGGTAGAATTTGTAGGTGTTCAGAATAGTTTGATAGCTCTCTGGGTGAATTCCTGGGACCTGATGATAATCGGTCTCCTACTCCTCCACCATCTTCCCATCTCCTAAAGGCTTGTATTGTTATATACATTCCTCTCAGGACTGCTTTTGCTGTGTCCCAAAGATTTTGAACAGTTGTGTTTTCATTTTCATTTGTTCCTATGATTTTTAAAAAGTTCTTCTTTAATTTCCCAGTTGACCCATTCATTCTTCAGTAGGATGTTCTTTAGCCTCCATATATTTGAGTCTTTTCCAACTTTCCTCTTGTGGTAGAGTTCTAGTTTCAGAGCATTATGGTCTGAAAATATTCAGGGAATGATCCCGATCTTTTGGTACCAGTTGAAACCTGTTTTGTGACCCAGAATGTGGTCTATTCTGGCTAATGTTCTTTGGGCATTAGAGAAGAATGTGTATTCTGTTCTTTTGGGATGGAATGTTTTAATATATCTGTGATGTCTAAGTGGTCCAGGGTATCATTTAAAGCCTTTATTTCCTTGTTGATCTTTTGCTTAGAGGATCTGTCCATTTCAGTAAGAGGAGGGGTGTGTTAAAGTCCTCTAGTATTATTTTATTATTTTCAATGTGTTAGTTTGATTTTGTTATTAATTGGTTTATATAATTGGCTGCTCCCATGTTAGCGGCAAGGATATTTAAAATTGTTAGATCTTCTTGTTGGACAGATCCTTTAAGTATGATATAGTGTCCTTCCTCATCTCTTATTATAGTCTTTGGTTTAAAATCTAATTTATCTGATATAAGGATTGCCACTCCAGCTTTCTTTTGACATCCATTGGCATGGTAAATTGTTACCACCTGCTCACTTTAAATCTGTAGGTGTCCCTGCGTCTAAAATGGGTTTCTTGTAGACAGCATATCGATGGGTCTTGTTTTTTTTTTTTTTATCCATTCTGGTACCCTGTGTCTTTTAGTTGGGGCATTTAGTCCATTTACATTCAGGGTAACTATTGAGAGATAAGTATTTAGAGCCATTGTATTGCCTGTAAGGTGTCTGTTACTGTATATTGTGTCTCTTCCTTTCTGGTGTATGTTTCTTTTAGGCTCTCTTTGCTTAGAGGACCCCTTTCAATATGTCTTGTAGGGCTGGCTTGGTGTTTTCAAATTCCGTATTTTTTTGTTTGTCCTGGAAACTTTTTCTCGTATTTTTACTCTCAGCCTAGCTGGATATAGTATTCTTGGCTGTATATTTTTCTCATTTAGTGCTCTGAATATATCATGCTAATTCTTTCTGTCCTGCCAGGTCTCTGTGGATGGGTCTGCTGTCGGTCTAATATTTCTACCATTGTATGTTACAGACCTCTTGTCCATACTGCTTTCAGGATTTTCTCTTTGTCACTGAGATTTGTATGTTTTACTATTAGATGACAGGGTGTGGACCAATTTCATTGAATTTGAGGGGGATTCTCTCTGCCTCCTGGATTTTGATGCTTGTTCCCTTTGCCAAATTAGGGAAATTCTGTACTATAATTTGCTCCAATATATCTTCTGCCTCCCCTCCCTTTCTTCTTCTTCTGGTATCCTAGTTATTCTAGCATTGTTTCACCTTACGGTATCACTTATATCTCGAATTCTCCTCTCCTGGTCCAGAAGTTGTCTGTCTTTTCTTTCTTTCTTTCTTTTTTTTAAAATTTTATTTATTTATTTGACAGACAGAGAGAGATCACAAGTTGGTAGAGAGGCAGGTAGAGAGATAGGCGGAAGCAGGCTCCCTGCCGAGCAGGGAGTCCAATGCGGGCCTCGATCCGAGGACCCTGAGATCATACCTGAGCTGAAGGCAGAGGCTTTAACCCACTGAGCCACCCAGGCACCATGACTGTCTCTCTTTTCCTCTGCTTCTTTATTCTCTGTCATTTGGTCTTCTTTATCACTAATTCTGTCTTCTGCCTCATTTATCCTAGCAATAAAGGCCTCCATTTTTTTATTGGACCCCATTAATAGCTTTTTTGATTTCAACTTCTTTAGAGTTTAGTTCTTTTATTTTTCCATAAAGGGTTTTAATTTCTCTAGATAGGGATTCTCTATTATCTTCCATGCTTTTTTTGAGCCCAGCCAGCACCTTGATAATTGTCATTCTGAAGTTTATTTCTGTCCTATTACTAATGTCCTCATTGATTAGGTCCCTAGCCATCATTACTGATTCTTGTTTTTTTTTTTTTTGTGGTGATTTTTCCCGTCTTGTCATTTTATGCAGATAAGAATAGATGAATGAGAGAACAAAATACTAAAGGGTAGCTATAACCCCAGAAAAACATACATTAATCTAATCAGAAGAGACCCAAAACTGAGGGGAGAAGAAAGAGAGGAAAAAAACAAAAAAACAAACAAGAACAAACAAAGCCAATAAAAAAACACAAAAATGAAACAAAACCCTATAGCTATAGCTATATCTGCTTTTCCTGTTTCTGTATCTATCTCTGTCTCTGACTCTATCTCTGTCTCTGTGTCTGATTCTATCTCTATCTCTATCTCTATGTATGTATTAGTCTGGTGAATTGAACAGACCCTATATGTGTACGAACAATAAGTTTAAATCGAATGAAGGGATAAAATATGAGTATAACAAAGAAAATTTAAAAAGGTTAAAAAAGGTATTGATAATCTATAATAGTTTAAATAACATTAAAGTAGGAAAGAGGAAAAATTTTTTTAAAAAGGATAAGAAAAACAATAAATTCAAAGAATTTAACTTTGAAAGTCTAAAGGATCATGGGGAAAAGCCATGAATTCTTTGTTTTGTTTTCCCCTAGCTCTGGAGTTCCACAATTCTCAGTGATTGGTGAACTTGGTCTTGGCTGGATGTTCTTGCTGATATTCTGGTGGAGGGGCCTGTTGCTGTGATTTTCAAGTGTCTTTGCCCAAGGTGGAATTGCACTGCCTTCGCCAGGGGCCATGCTAAGTAATCAGCTCAGGTTTGCTCTCAGGTGCTTTTGTTCCCTGGACGCTTTCTGTACAGCTTTGGAGGACAGAAATGAAAATGGTGGCCTCTCAGTCTCTGACCCGGTGGAGTGGAGAGCTTGGGTCTTCACTCCTCAGTGCATCCTCAGAGAAAAGCAGTAAGTCCCTACTGTCTCCCTGGTCTCTGGCCGCACTCTGAGCTCACCCAGCCTGTGACCAAGCGTTTCTATCTCTGGCGCATCGCCCGTATCTCCAAACCCAGCAGATTCATGCAGCATGCTCCGGTGCCACACTTCCTGGAAGAGGAAGGAGGGGGCCTTTCCAGATCTGCCACTTTTAGCATGCCCGTTCAAAGAGCAGTGGCCTGACTGTGCTTTGGATCACAGTTTATTTATTTATTTATTTATTTATTTATTTATTTATTTATTTATTCATTTGACAGAGAGAGAGATTACAAGTAGGCAGAGAGGCAGGCAGAGAGAGAGGAGAGAGGAGGACGCCGGCTCCCTGCTGAGCAGAGAGCCCGATATGGGCCTTGATCCCAGAACCCTGGGATCATGACCTGAGCTGAAGGCAGTGGCTTTAACCCACTGAGCCACCCAGGCGCCCTGGATCACAGTTTAAAGTAACACCAAGCCGAGAGACACCTCCTCAGCTTGGCTCTGTCTCTCCAGTTGGCTTCTCCCCTCTGATACCTGGGAGCTCTGTCACTCTCAGACATCCCTAGTCTTTTTGTGTCCCCGTGGGTCCTGAGACCACACTGACCCCCTGCTTAGCCCCTGGGGTGACGTCCCTTAGTGGAGCAGACTTCTAAAAGTTCCTATTTTGTTCTCTGTTGCTCTCTTGCTTGCCAGGAGCCGGCCCCTCCCTCCAGTGTCTATCTTACCATCTCTTCAGATTCACTTTTCTGCATGTCCTACCTCCCAGATAGTGGTTGATTTTCTGTTCCTCGAATTGCTGCTCTTCTTCTCTTTGATTTCTTATTTAATTTGTAGGTGTTCAGAATATTTTGATACCCATCTGGATGAATTTCTGGGACCTGATGTTAATCGGTCCCCTACTCTTCCACCATCTTGCTCCTCCTCGCTTTCTTTTTACTTTTTTGATGTAACTACTAGAAAATTGAAAATTATATATATGTTTGCATTTGTGGCACACATCTTTTATTGGATGTCTTTGATGTAGAAAGGTTTTCATTGAACAGGTTATTTTAATTCTTATGACAGAATCATAAAGCAACAAGGTAGATGCTTTTATCCTCATTTAACTTTTTATAGATGGGGAAACTGAGGCTTATAAAGATTCATGAATTGACTAAAGTCACACATGTGGAAGGTGCTATTGATGGGACTTAAATGAATGTCATATTTGTAATCCTTAATGCTAAATACTTTTTAAATTCCATTTTATGTCATATTTCTTCATTAAGCAACTATTTAGTGGATTATGGGATATACTTTTTTGGATCTTGTGAACTTGATTACTGATCACAATTTCCAATGGCTTTCAAGACTCTAACAAATTATCATTGTATTTGGTAGTCAGATATTTTAATCTGCAGGAGTAGTCTTTCTTGTATCTGCACAATCTTATCAAACCAGATTGTGACTGAGAGTTAGTTTTATAGGTCTATTTTTTAGGTGTGTTCAGCAGTGCAACAAGCTCTATTATAAAGTTTCATCCAGTTCTGTGCTGTGTGAACTTTATTCTGATGGTCCAAACTCATGGCTGAGTGTTAGTATTCTCATAAATAAAATAGGATGATATCAACTTTCACATAGGCTTTGTAGGATGATATGAAATGATATAAAGTACCCAGGGCAGTACCTAATACATGATAGGAAATTAGTTAACAGTAGTTTCTTTCCTCCCTCCAGATGGGTCACCAACAGGAAACCTTTTACAAGCTCTATAAGCCAATTTCATTATCCTTTCCTAAGGACGACCCAAAACAACTCTTTTATAGCCCTGATTTCATTGAGGATTATGGTAGTTTCTGCTCTGCTTTTCTCTAGTTTATGTATTGTAAACTTCCCAATGGCCAGAATTACACTTTATTCATATTATATCACTATAACTTCTGGCACTGTGCTCTACCCAGAGTAGGTGCTCATGACCAGCCCAGAAGTTAGAAATGGAGCCTATGACCTGGTGGTTAGAATGGGAATCTAGGCTGGCTTTTTGTTGATTATTATAATAGACACCTGCCTTAAGATGAAAATGTTAAATATTTATCATATATAAATTTTAGAAAAGATTATACAACATAGAGACACACACACACAGAGACACACACACATTGTAGGGGACATCCCCTTCTGGAAATATAGAGTAGATACACTTTTTCCTATCCCTCCTGCAGTGTACAAATAAGAATCCTGGACATTATATATAAAACAAATATAGTACAAGAAGACTATGAGTAGAGATAAGTAGAGACAAGTAGACAAACTGGCTGGGAACCTTAACCTGAGGGAATACATGGCGGTGAATTCCCTGGGTGTTCTTTTGGCTTCATATACCCACTCTGGGAGCTGTAGAAGCTGGTAACTGGATAATGCCAATATTCAGAAGCAAAAATAAAAAAACAAAACTCCAAGCAATGTCTGCTCTCTCTCTAGGAGCAGCCTAGCCATACAGAAAACTTTTAGATCATAACTGTTCTTCTCAAGTCAAATACCACAGAAAACTGTATGGCTCTATCTCCATTGCTGCCAGCAAAGACCAGCTAAGGAATCTATACCATCCTTGCCTTACTGAAATAAATGAAGCACCCAAACCACTTCTTCCAGCAGGGGTAGTATCAGTGGATGCCCTATTGAGGTTTTGAGGAACCTGCACTCCCTCATCTATGTAACAGTAAGGAGAAACCCTTCCTCTTCTAGGTGTCAATGAAGGCCAAGATCTTTGATTTTCCCAGGACTTGACAATAATGGCACTTTCCTTCACCGGTCAGAGAGGTGTCAGAGGAGGCTCGCTAAAACACAAGATTTAATGAGATCAAGGATCTCATAACAGAGTACCTTAAATGCCCAGGATATAATAAAAAATCTTCTGTTATACCAAGATTCATTAAATGTTATACATTGGTCTAAAAAATTTTTTAATAAGTAATTGTTAATATGCATGAAACAAATGAAGAAACAGAACTTCTTAACAAAATATAGACAGTATAAAGAAGAATAAAATGAAAATTTAAAGTTGAAAAATTACTGAAATTAGAAACTCAATGGATGAAGCCAACAGCAGAATGGAGAAGACAGAAGAAAGAATCCATGAATTTAAAGATAGATTAAAATTCACCAATTTGAACATAAGAGAGAAAAAAATGGATGATAAAATGAACTGAGCCTAAAAGACCATTGTGATTATACAAAATGTCTAATATTTGTGTCATGAGAGTAGAGAAAAAAATGAGAAAAAAAGTGTGGCTAAAAAGTGAAATATATACCAGTAAAACCTGAATATTGCCCTGGCATTTGAATATTTGAGTTTCTGACTGATCATTGTGACTCCCTTCCTTCCTTCCTTCCTTCCTTCCTTCCTTCCTTCCCTCCCTCCCTCCCTCCCTCCCTCTCACCCTCCTCTTAGCATAACAGTTTCAAGGTTCAGCCACATTGTGGAGCCTGTTCTTAAAAGCTCTGCATTTGGAAGTGAGACTTTGATGTATTAGTCAGGTTCTCCAGAGAAACAGAAGCAATAAGATGTGTATATGTATAGAAAGGTATTTATTTTAAGGCATTGACTCATGTAACTGTGGAGGCTTGCCAAATTCAAAATCTGATGGGGAAGGCCAGCAGATTGGAAAGAGTTGCAGTTCTAGTGCAAAGGCAGTCTGCAGTAGAACCAGTGTCTTAGTCCATTTGGGCTTCTATATAACAAAAATACTATAAACTAGGAACCTTAGTACCTGTGAAAATTTGTTTCTTGTGGTTTTGGAGGCTGGGAATACCAAGATCATGGTGCCAGCAGATTCAGTGTTTGGGGAGGGCCTGATTTCTAGTTTATAGATTGTGTCTTTTTGCTGTAACCTAACATGGCAGAAGGGGGCAAGTGAGCTCTCTAGGACTTCTTTTATAAGAGCACAAATCCCATTCATGAAGGCTTTGCTCTCATGACCTAAGCATCCCTCAGTGGCCCTACCTCCTGACACCATTACACCTGGGTATTAGGTTTCAAAATATGAATTTTGGAGGGACACGAACATTAAATAGCAGCCAGGAAGAGCCAATATTGAAAATAAAGTCCAAAGGCAGTCTGCTGGAAAATTCTGTTTTGCTGGGGGTTGAGGAGATAAATGTTTTGATCCATACAGGCCCTCAACTGATTGGATGAGTCCCACCCACAATATGGAGGGCAGTCTGCTTTACTCAGAGTCTACTGATTTAAATGGAAATCTTATCCAAAAACACCTTCAGAAAAACATCAAGAAAAATGTTTGACAAAATATCTGGGTACTGTGGCCCAGCTAAATGGAAGTATAAGATTAACCATTACATTTGATCAGTCTATTTTTATCTGGTAAATAGGTAAACAAACTTAGCATTGAGGTTTGTCTTCATTTGAAATGTACAATGTAAAACTAGCACCTAAAATTGCTTTATTTTGTATCTTTCTGTAACCAACTTCTCTGTGGTAAAATTTGACTTTGAAATGACCCAGAAAGGAGAATATTGATCTTATACAAGTGTCTCCAAGATAAGCTAAGAAAGGAATTTTTTCCCATCTCCTTGAAATAGGGAAGTATTTCATCTTGAAAGCATCTGGGCCTTTCTTTCTGCCATTGATATCCTACATCCAAATAAAACTGGAAAGAGAGAGATTAAGCCACATTTATCAGCCAGAAACTAATTATCAAATGTCAGGACCATATTCAGGTTTTATTGGTCTACATGCCATAGCAGACATTGATCTTCCCCATTGGACAGATGTCATGTTTTAGGTACTTCTGTGTTCTATCCCTGTCTCTGACCTATCAGTTTCCCTATTGGTTTCTTAAAATGAATCCATTTTCTTGCAGACACTAGATTGCAGTTACCAGGTTGTCCAATGTAGCTAGAAAGATTTCCCTTTGTCTCTGCATTTCAAGAGGAAGCTTCTCTAGTTACAGTTATGTAAAATGTAAAATTCTTCAGGATCTTAAAGCAAAGGAGTTCAGTGAAGTTTGAACAAATGTAGGCTGAATAATATGTAGGGGAACTCTTCTATTCTTGAAATTCTCCAGCCTCCATGCTGCTGACTTATGAGCACCCTCCTGGGCTCAGCAGTTGTGTGTGTGGAGAAAGTCTGGTCATTTATGCTAGTCCCCCATAATGTCCCTAGGATATGTGTGTCCATATCATTTGAAGGACCATTTGGCTTAGAGGCATGGAATATTAGGGATAAGGGCAGCCTTACATAAGGTCACAAAGACAGAACTATGGCCAGAATTTGAACTATAAAGCCAGTGTTTTTACTTCATCATGGCTTTTCAAATACCATTCAACAGTGTCTTGTCCAGAGGCATTATTAATGGCTAAAATTATTACAGTGCTGTTTTATCAAAATAGTTCCTGGGTTTGTATGAATATTTGTGAATTCAAAATGTATATCTGAATCAGAAGCCTGATTCTTTGAAATAATGTACTTTTTGTAAATTTTTTAGATTTGAACATGCATTTTGAGGAGTCTTCATCACTATGATAAGGATGTTGAATTGATAGCATTGAAAGATCTGGCTGCCTATTTTGCATCATTGCTAACTTTCTTAGCAAAAAAAAAGGATGTACTGTGTGCTTTGTGGTATAGCTACATTGAGTATATGTTAAAAACAGTTATGGACATTGCAATGAAGTTATACAGTGAAAATTATTAGAGTAGAATGGAATCTTACAAATGATTTCACTTGAGGGGAAATGATAAGGAGACATCATTTTTGAAGATGCCATGCTGTAATATTCTACAGAGTGTAGTTTGTTTTTAAGTAAGAAATAAAAAACAACATAAATTTACCTTTTCACTTTAAATGGGTGAATTTTATGATATATGAAATATATCTCAATAAAGGTATTAAAAACATTTACTTAATCTCCTCATTATTCTGATTTTTTATTTGTCTTTCTAATGTAGAAACTTTTCATTCCTTTTGTCAACAACATTTTTTTTCCTTATCCCAAAGCATTGAGAAGCTCCTCTGCCCTTGGATGCTGCTCTTTCCTGTAACTAGTTTTAAAACATACTCTTTCTCTTTTTAATTTGTATTAAAGCTTTACCTAATTCTGACATTGAAAAGACTTTATGAAAGGTTTTATGTTTTAGTTTCATCAAAATCCCCGATGAAACCCAAGTTGCTTTCCGTTCTAGGCCTTGTGTTTATTTTAATAAGGGATTGTTTCCCCATAGCTGAGGTAAGTGTCTAGGCCTTGTTCTCATCTTTCTGCCCATAAATACTCACTGTAACTGTAGCCCTGGTGATATTATTTCTTTACATAGAGGTTAAAGCTTATGAGAAATGTGTCCATAGCAAGTCATTGGGCTCTGCTGATAAGTTCCTTCTTACTAACAGTAATGTGCTTTGGAGAGGGCTTATCCCCCCCCCATTTCTTTAGTTAATTAATATGAAATTAAAAAAAAACTTCTGAAGGATTTTTCTAGGAATAAACTACTAAATCTTCTTAACATGGAAAACTTTTAGGAATGAAGTGAATATTCTGTGGGAAATTTTGCAAAGTTTAAGACTTTTAAGAGGGTTTTACCCACTGGGTGCCATGAGGCTACCATGAAGTTCTGTGCTAGGCCTAGGAGATACAGAGATGAAGTAAACACAGTGCCAGCTTACAGGTAGCACATGACCTAATGGAAAAGATAGGCATATTTACAACTAGCCATGCTATGGTCACCATTCTTAGTGAAACCAAATTTGAAATACATACTCTTTATCAGTAGGAACAGGATAGAATATTTTAAATTAGTTATGTTTCTTATTTTCTGAGACACTTAGTACTAGTAACAGACAAAGGAGAATTTTGTAATTCTCTTTTGAGAGTACCCCTGAACTTATAGATAGATGATGGTGAGAAGAGAGGAAATAATGCTACTGAATTTCTTGCTTCTTTCTTCCCCCTCCCCTGACATTTTCATGTTGTTGAAATCTGGTTCAGGGAATGCCATAAAAATCACTGATAAATAAAGAAGCCACTAAAAGTTAATATGTAAAAGATAAGATAATATGGCAGAGGCTGTCTTATATTTTAGAAACACTTGACATGTTAAAAACTCTTTTTACCATATAAATATGATTTATTTATTCTTTGGTTCATAAAAGCTTTTGTAGTTGAAATTTAAACTTTTTTTTAATTTTAAACTTCTTTGTGTGACATACAAGGCTCTTCATAGTTGGTTTTCTACTTATAAGGCTTTTCCAGATTTATTTCCTACCATTCTTCCCCATAACTCTATTTGCCAAATGCTGGAGGTTCTTAGACTATTTCTGATTTTTTTTCCATATTCATTATCTCTTTATCTGCTTTTTCCTTTGCCTATAATTTTCTCATCCCTTCTCACCTGGGTAAATGTCTCTTTATTTTTGTAGTCACAGCCAAATACATATTACTGTTTTATGAAGTCTTTCCTACATCAAAGCAGTTGCTCTCCTTTGTCTTTGTAGCTCTACTGCCTGCCATAGTTTCTGACACAAAGTAGATACTGAGTAAACATTTTACATGAGGCTTGTCTTCTCTCCCACTATAATAGTAATATTAATATATGCTTGCTAGGAAAATTTGGAAAATACAGAAGATATAAAAAGAAAGCAACAATCATGCACAGTCCTCAGCAGTCACTTTTTTCTTTCAGTCTTTTTCTCTAAACGTATCTTATATTCCTTAGTTTTGAATTTTTTGGTAAATGTTTAATAAGCTCCCTTTATTAATTCTTTTTAATCTCATGTTTCATTTTTCCCCTAGTTTTTTTTGTTGTTGT
Source organism: Ailurus styani (assembly GCA_002007465.1). NCBI lineage: Eukaryota > Metazoa > Chordata > Mammalia > Carnivora > Ailuridae > Ailurus > Ailurus styani. Next base: position 81,214 of record LNAC01001653.1, read on the forward strand.
TTGTTTGTTTTTGCTTTGGTCATGTTCATGAAGCTGCTATCTTCTCTCTTTTCTCCATTTTCTGCTTTCATACTTACTAGTTTCCTCCTGAAAATTTAATTGTATGGTATTCTATCTGTCAGCTATGACCACCACTTTCACTAGTCTTGTTTTCCTTTAAAGCCTGTTATAAAATCAAAATTCCAAATACATTTTACATGATTAAATCCACCTGCTTTTCTACCTTGTTCTTTAAACACTGATGTAGATTAAATTTGGATGTTTAAGCTAGAAGACATCTTGGGGGAGACAGTCCTCTCTTATCATTTTCAGATCAATTCTTATGCCTGGCATGTAATAGGTACTCAGTGAATGTTAGTGTCCTACCTGCTCCCATCCTATATTCCTACTAAGGTCACACACTGGTAATTAACACATTAGGACTGAGTCCAGGTCTACTGATTCCCAGGTCGACATATATTCTTGATTGTTTGCTCTGTTCAAGTGTTGTTCGGTTGTTGAAGATACCTTTTATCTCCAAAATCCACAAGTCTTCTCATCAAAATTCTTGCAAAATTAGTGTTCCTCACATGTTAGTTTGACTGACTAAATGACCAGGGTAGAATGGTTCCTTGCTTTGGGACTTTTCCCAGGCTCACCTGGAGAACTTCTAATTAGAGCTAGGAATATAATTCATAACTTCAGCTCCTAGATTTTGAATTTAGGCCATTAAGGCCCACTGGTTTCTCTGACGAGAGTTTCTAATTTTATCATAAGGAAATATAAATTTAATATGGAGGTTTTGAAAGTTTGATGATAGCAGTGTTAACTTAGGTTCACAGAATTATAGGATGTTAGAACTGAGAGACCTTTGAAGTCATCTAGTACAGCTCCTTATTTTATTGACGAAGGAAATGGAGCTAAGATAACTTAGCTGAAAAATGACTGACACTACCAAGAGCTCAGGCCTTCTGCCATTTGTCCTGAAGACACTAGAGAATATGTCCAGGCAGAAGCCAGAGGATAGGTGAAGGAGATGGGCTTTGCTTATGTGTCTTTCCTGTGACATATAGAAATGATCAAATTTACAAATGTGAAGTGGTCCACAAAAATGCATTTGCTCCCTACACCTTAGTCCTGTGTTCTAAATCACAGAAGTAATTGTCTCAAGGTAAAGAAATTGGATTGTTTTCCCAGAGAAATTCTCTATAGAGAAATTGAGATTACATTGCCCATTTTTATGATGAGCCTAATTTGGAGTACAGTTGACCCTTGAACAATGTGGGGATTAGGGGCAGTGACCCCTCTCCCCCATGCAGTAAAACAATCCACATATAACTTTTGACTCCCCCAAAACTTTACTGAAAGCCTATTGTTGAATGGCAGCTTTACTGTTAACATAGTCAATTAACAAATATTTTATAAAGTTTTATGTATTACATACTGTATTCTTACAATAAAGTAAGCTAAAGAAAAGAAAATGTTATTGATAAAAAAGGGGAAAATACATTTAGAGTACAGTACCATATTTATGAAAAACAAACAAATCTTTGTGTACATGGATCCATGCAATTCAAACCTGTGTCATTCAAGGGTCAATTGATTGGAAGTTTTAGATTTCCCTCATAAAAATAGTAACATTCTCAGCATACATACTTTGGGGAAAGCAGCTGGTGTTGGTAGAAAGAGTTCTGGTCTGTGATTAAGTCCTAGCACTGCCAGAATTCACTGTGGACTTTACATAAGACCCTTCCCCTGCTCTCTGGGCCTTGGTTTCCCCTTATGTAAGATGAGAGGTTATATAGGTTCCTCTCATGAATCTTCTTGTGTTGATATCCTAGGTTCTAAAGGCATTTTTAGCTTTCTGCTGAAGCAGCCACTCCTAGCCATCTGCTGCTTTCCAGGAGAGGCCCCCATTTTCTCCCTATTGCCTAATTAGATTGTTTCATGCTACAGACTAACGGGCATCCTGCACTTGTCATTTCTGTAGATCCCTTTGTTTGCTCTTGAATTTCACAGTTGTTTCTTTGCTTGTTCACTTCTCATCAGACTCTATTGTTATCCTATTAATAGAGGTTTGTCTTCTTTGTCACTTCTCTCCTCAGCTCATCAGTTCTGACAACCGTTCGGTACTCAGAAGACGGCACTGTTGTTTTATTTTAGCTGAAACACCACCAAATATAACAGTATGTGTATCTCAAGGCCGTGAAGTTTGTATCCCTGCTAAAAATCTCTGTGCTTTATTTATTTATTTATTTATTTAAAAGATTTTATTTATTTATTTCACAGAGGGAGAGAGATCACAAGGAGGCAGAGAGGCAGGCAGAGAGAGGGGGGAAGCAGGCTCCCTGCTGAGCAGAGAGCCCGATGCGGGCCTCGATTCCAGGATCCTGAGATCATGACCTGGGCCGAAAGCAGAGGCTTTAACCCACTGAGCCACCCAGGCGCCCTCTGTGCTTTCTTTAAAAAGGGTATTTATTTACTATCAAAATATGACTGTAATAATATTGAAAAATATTTTATTCATAAACTTAGCTTTTAAAATTTTCTATGTTCTTGTCCAATTTTATCCATATATATTTTATGCACATTTTTGAATAATTTTTTCAATATAAAGCTAATGTAACTACATGAAAAATATTTTAAATTTATAGAATAGTACAAGGAATTTCTATATAAACTTCATACTCTTAACCTAGATTCTTCACATGTTAAGATTTCTAACACTTTTTAAAAATTTTCAATTCCTATATAGTTCACGTACAGTGGTGTATTAATTTCAGGTGTACAATATAGTATTTCAACACTTCTGTACATTACCTTGTGCTCATCATGACAAGTGCATTTCTTAATCCCCATTACCTAGTTAACTCATCCCCCGACCCATCTCCCCTCTGGTAACCATCAGTTTGTTCTCTATCGTTAAGAATCTTATTTCTTGGTTTGTCTCTCTCTCTCTCTCTTTCCCTTTGCATGTTTGTTTTGTTTCTTAAATTCCACACATGAGTAAAATCATATGGTATTTGTCTTTCTCTGACTGACTTATTTCACTTAGCATTTATACTCTTAGCTCCATCCATGTTGTTGCAAATGGCAAGATTTCATTCCTTTCTATTACTGAATAATATTCCATTGTATACATGTACTACATCTTCTTTATCCATTCATCAGTCGATGGACACTTAGGCTGTTTCCATATCTTGGCTATTGTAAATAACACTATTATAAACATAGGGGTACATGTATCCCTTTCAATTAGTGTTTTCTTTGGGTAAATACCTAGTAGTGTGATTGTGGGATCATAGGGTAGTTCTATTTTTAACTTCTTGAGGAAGCTCCATATTGTTTTCCAGAGTGACTGTACCAGTTTTCATTCCCACCAATAGTGCATGAATGTTCCTTTTTCTCTACATCCTTGCCAACCCCTGTTGTGTCTGTGTTGTTGATTTTAGCCATTCTGACAGGTATGAAGTGATATTTCTTTATAGTTTTGATTTTCATTTCCCTGATGATAAGTGATAATGAGCATCTTTTCATGTGTCTTTTGGTTGTGGCACTGCTTTGATGGGCTCCAGCCATCAAGGTTGTATTGGTGGGAGCAGTTCTTTAGGAGAACATGGGGTTGAATGCCTCCTGTTAGCAAGGGTTGCACAAGTCTGCTGTGGAGGGGTCTTGAAGCGGAGGCTTGGCTGGACGGAGTGTGTCCACAGGAGAATATGGAGCAGGGCATGCTGTTAGCAAGGTAGGTAGTGCTTTTTGTGCTTTACTCTTCTCTGTGGTGTTGTGTATCTAGGCTGGGTGCCTGTCAGCTCTTTTGTTCTTGGAGAAATCTCCCAAGGATCCCTGCCACTCCAGGACAGCTTTAAAATTAGTAAACAGATCTCAGAATTGCTGGTTCTGTGCTGTGTCTCCCCAGGACTGTTTGTTGTGCTGTCTTCTTTAAGGGTGGAGACTCACTTTCCTTTTGTGCTCCTGTCCTTCAGAGTCCTGCTTGCTGGTTTTTAAAGTTCTAGGTGTTAAACTCTGCTGATTGTAAGAACTTGTGAAATTGGGCTCTTTTGGTTTTCAAAGCCAAATGGTAATGAGATCGTCTTCCCTGTGCAGGTTCCCTGTGCCTGGGTTACCTGGTGTAAGGGTCTATTTTTCTCCCCTCTCAATGCTTGTGGCATCCCTCCCTCCCTCAGACAGCCCTCTGGGTCAGTTTAGCTCCAGACCACAGGACTCTGTATTTCTTACCCTCTTAGATATGACCTCTTCTTTATATTTAGCTGTGGAGTCTGTTCTGCCAGTCTTTAGGGTGTTTTCTGGGTTATTTGCACTGATGTGGGTATTATCTAGTTGTATCCATTGGACGAGGTGAGCTTAGGGTCTTCCTATTTCACCATCTGTCCCAGAAATCAGTTTTAAATATCCTTTGTAATAAATTGGTAATCTGTTAAGTAAATGAGTTTTCTGAGTTTTGTGAGCTGCTCTATCTGTTAAGTAAATGGGTTTCCTGAGTTTTGGAGCTGCTCTAGTGAGTTAATCGAACCTTAGACGGGAATCCTGTGAACTTCTTGACTTCTAATTGGCCTCTTAAGTGCAGGGCAGTCTTGTGGGACTGATTCCTTAAACCATGGAATCTGATTCTATCTCCAGTGTCATAATTAAATTCTTCTTTGTGTGAGAATCTGCCCCTTGCAACGCACACATACACATTGAAATTGGGTTCAGAATCTGTTACTATTGTAAATGGAATGGTTTTCTTAATTTCATTTTTGGGTTGTTCATTGTTAGTACGTAGAAACTTGATTTGTTTTTATACATTTATATTGTAACCTACAACCTTGCTGAAGTTGTTTATTAGTTCTAGTTGATATTTTTACTGATTCCCTTTGAATATTCTGTATATAAGATCGTGTCATTTACAAATATAGTTTTTCTCCCCCCCCTTTTTTAAAAGATTTTATTTATTCATTTGAGAGAGAGAGAGAGAACATAAGCTGGGGGGAGAGACATGGGACTTGATCCCAGGACCTGGAGATTATGACCTGAGCCAAACGCAGATGCTTAACAGTCTGAGCTACCCAGGTGCCCCAAATATAGTTTTTCTACTTCCTTTCCAATCTGGATACCTTTTATTTCATTTTTACTACTACTACTACTACTACTACTACTACTACTACTACTACTACTGCTGCTGCTGCTGCTGCTGCTTCTTCTTCTTCTTCTTCTTCTTCTTCCTCTTCTTCCTCTTCCTCTTCTTCTTCCTCTTCCTCTTCCTCCTCCTCCTCCTCCCCTCCTCTTCCTCTTCCTCTTCTTCCTCTTCCTCTTCCCTGGCTAGAATCTCCAATATAATGTTTAATAGAACTGGTGAGAGTGGACCTCCTTGTCTCATTCTTGAATTACAGGGAAATTACTCAGTCTTCACTACTAAGTATGAAGTGAACTGTATGTTTTTCATAGGTGCTCTATAATAGGTTGAAGAAATTTCCTCTATTCCAATTTTGTTGAGTGTTTTAATAATGAAAATTATTGGATTTTGTTGAATACTTCATTTCTATCAACTGAGATGATGATGTGATTTTTTCTCCTTTATTCTGTTTTTTAGAGGGGTGGGTGAGGGGCAGAGGGAGAGGGAGAGAAAATATCTTAAGCAGGCTCCACGACCAGCACAGAGCCCAACATGGAAGTCTATCTGAGGACTCTGAGATCATGAGCTGATCAAAAGTTGGGCAGTTAACCAACTTAGTTACCCAGGTGCCCCATTCTCCTTTATTCTATTGATGTAATGCATGACATTGATTTTCATGTCGAACCATCCATGCATTTCTTTTTTGTTAAGATTTTATTTATTTATTTGAGAGAGAGAGAGAGAGAGAGAGAGAGAGCCAGAAAGAAAGAACATGAGCAGGGCAGAGGGAGAGGCAAGCCTAATGTGGGGCTTGATCCCAGGATCCTGGGATAATGACCTGAGCTGAAGACAGATACTTAACCCACTGAGCCACCCAGATGCCCCCACCCATGCAAGTCTGAAGTAAATGCCATTTGGACATAATGCATAATCCATTTTATATGTTGCTTTAATATTTCCTTGCTTACACTTGCTTTGTTTTCATTTTGTTCTTCTTTCCAGTATCTTAAGAGGAAAGGTTAATGATTTGACATCTTTCTTCTTTTTTAATACAAGTATTTGTAGCTATAAATTTTATAGTAAAAACTGCTTTAGCTACATGCCCTATGTTTTTGTCTGTTGTGTCTTCATCTTCATCCATCTCTAAGTATTTTCTAATTTCCCTTGTGATTTCTCATTTTACCCATTTACTATTTAGTAGTGTGTTTATTTTTTGTATACTTGTGAATTTCTCAACTTTATTTCCATTACTAATTCCTAATATCATTCCATGTGGTCATAGAAAGTACTCTATGATTTCAGTTCTTTCAAATTTTTTGAGGATTATTTTATGGACTAGCATATAGTCTATTTGGGAGAATATTCTATGTCAACCTGAGAAGAATGTGTTTCCTGCTGTTGTTGGGTGGAGTGTTCTGTAGAGGTATGTTAGGTCTAATTAGTTTATGATGTTGTCCATGTCTTGTATGTCCTTACTGATTTTTCTGTCTAGTTCTAACCATTATTGAAAGTAAGTTATTGAATTCTCCAACTATTATTGTTGAATTGTTTATTTCTCCTTTCAATTTTTTCATTATTTGTGTTACATATACTTTGGGGGGCTCTATTATTAGGTACATATATGTTTATAATGGTTATACCTTCCTGATTAATTGGCCTTTTTATCATTATAAAATGTCCTTCATCATTTCCAGTATCATTTTTTGCTCTGAAATATATTTTATCTGATGCTTATGTAGCCATTAAAGCATCCTCATTATGTTTTTCATCTTTTTACTTTTGACTTGTGTCTTGAATATATGTCTCCTATAGGCAGTATACTGTTGAATTTAAAAAAAAAATCCAGTTTGCATTCAGTCTTTTGATTAAGCTATTTGATCAATTCACATGTAATATTTTTATTGATGTACTGGATTTATGTCTGCCATTTTACTTTTTAAATGTCTCATGCATTTTTTGTTCATATATTCCTTTGCTGTTTTCTTTTCCATTAAATGCTATCATTGTTATTATTGTTATACATACTACATCTATTAAAAACCCAATAATAGATTGTTATAATAATTAACTTATGAAGCTTTGTCTTTTAAAGAAGTTGAGAGAAGAAGGAGAATAGGTGTACATTTATAGAATTCGTTATATTAACCTTCTTGAGTGCAGTTTTTGGTTCTCTTTATTTGCTTTTGTGAATTTAAGTTACCATTTTTTATCATTTCCTTACTTTAGCTTTGCTTTTGCCTTCCTTCTTTGTGATTTTATTATAGAATATGTTTCCTTATGGTACAGACCCCAAAATGCAATTATATACATGTTGTTTTACACAATTGTTTTTTACATCAGTTAGAAGAACAAAGAAGAAATATGCATTTATAATGTCTTTTATAATTACATAATTACTTAGTAAGAGATCTGAATTTTTCATGTGAATTTGAGTTACTGTCTATGTTCAGTTGCTTTCAGCCTAAAGAAATCCTTTAATATTTTTTATTTGTTGTAAGTGAACATAGATCTTACCTATGCAATTTAAATCATCTTTGAGGGTGGAGCCAGGCAAAGTTGATAAAAAAAAAACATACCATGTTATTTTAATAATAAACCAGGAGCTATAACCACTGGACTAGTGTTTTCCAAGGTCCTGTGGTTCGACATTCTGTGATACCGTAAACAAGAGTGATGTTACCCCTGAGATTCTTAACCCATGTTAGACTACATATTCCTGACTTGTCAGTATGGCATAGATATGTAGTTCTCAAAGTGTATTCCCTAGACCAGCAGCATTAGCATCACTGGTCACAACATAAGAAATGCAAATTCTCAGCTCCTACTCCACAGGTGGGGTGTTTTAACAAGCTTCATTTCTTCTATTGATTTTGATGCACTTTGAAGTTTGAGAACCACTGGCATAGGGAAAGACCATTGTGGATTTTGTGGTAGGAAGTCTTCCAGTGAGTTTTTGAGCTCTCGCTGGGTAGCTCTGGGTTGTTGCTAGGCAACTTATCTCCTTTGAGACACTTTTACCTTTTTTCTAAGGAGAAGAATACTTGCTCTATATAACTCACATAGTTGTGAGACTAATTGGAGACAAACAAGCTCCTTTGTAAATTATTAATCCTATATGCACAAAGGGAACTAAAATTTACTGAGCATCTGTTCTAGGCCAGGAACTCTGTATATGTTATCTCATTTAGTGCTTAGCCATGTTACAAGTAGTGTTAGAATTATTTAGCCCTTCAGTTTAGTTTTCCAACTTTATTAGGATCTAAACATTGAAATCCAACCTTAAAATCGAATTACATCAAAATCCAACTAAATCAAAATGTATCTATGTCAAAATCTAACTACATAAAAATACAGTTATATAAAAATTTAGGATTGAGAGCTAGAGAAGGAATGCTATTTATTAAAATGCTAAGAGACTTTTGTTGCATTCTGTCACCTCCTCACCTAGAAAAGCACATCAGGTCTTGTCCTATCAGTAGTTAGAGCATGTTAATACTTAGTATTACAGTACACTTCAGTAATTACTTATGTGACATAGAGGAAATCATGTTTCCTCCTTTGACTTCAATCTTTTCATTTTAAAATAAGCAGTTTTACCAAAAACAAACAAACAAAACAAACAAACAAAAAACCCACATAGAAACCTTTTCCACTTTAGTCTGTTAGTTTAAGATGTGCAGTTAGGTGTGAAATTTAGTGATTGTTAAAAGCTAGAAAAACTGCTTTCCTTTTGAACTTTAAGAATTAGAGAAGCAAGTATCTTTTTGGATTGGATTAAGTATCAATGTCAGATTAGAACTGATTGGATTGTATTGGAAATGATTAGAAATTAACAGTTGAATTAGCTAAAATTTCCCTGTCAATGTTCATCCTTAGGAGTGTGACAAGAGGGGTGCCTTGGCTCAGTCAGTGAAGTGACTACCTTCAGCTCAGGTCATGGTCTCAGGGTCCTGGGATCAAGCCCCATGTTGGGATCCCTGCTCATCAGGGAGTCTGCTTCTCCCTCTCCTTCTGTGCTCTCTCTCCCTCTCTCTCTTTCCCTCCCCCCCCTCTTTCAAATAAATAAAATCTTCAAAAAAAAAGGAGTGTGATAAGAAACCCTTAAAACTCAGGGGTGGGGTTCTCAAATTAATGACACATTTATTTTCTGATAGGTACTCACTGTTAATATGAACATAAAGTTCAACTATTTTGTCACAGCCCTTTCACATGTGGGGATATGAGTGTCTGTGTGTGTGTGTGTGTGTGTGTGTTTGTGTGTGTACACAGGTGTATTTGCTTGAAAGTACTAATCTTATTGGCTGCATATAGTTACAGTTTATCACATTTACATGCATTTCTTGGTCACATTATATGTAATGTATTTATGATTTAACAGAGGCCAGAATGTCAGCTTAAATTTGCAGCATTTTGGTTCCTTTCTCTAAGTTTGACTGGACCTAGAAGCTAGCCGGTGATAGCGTAGTTAGTCTCTGAAGAATTTTGTTTTCCTGTGCTAAAGACAGAAATTTGTCCCCAAAGGACATTTGCTATTGTTTCTACATCCGGACAGCAGAATCTGTTATGCTTTACCTCCTGTAGGTCTCTCTACAGGCATAGCAGCAGCCTATATTCTTATGATTTGAAGGCTTTAACCTCTGCTTTTTAAAGTTTCCACCAATGACCAATTAGAATAGGAGAAATAGTGGGGAGCTTATAAAGATTTTCCCTTAGTTCTTTTTGGCCTAGAAGTTTCCTTCTTTGTTCTCTCAAAGGCTGAGTCTTTTGCAGAGCCTCTGCCAAGGGAAAAAAAAATTGGAGTTTTCCCTTGGGAATCAGAGAATGGCCCAGTACTCAGTAAATCTGAAAAAGACAAGCTTTTCAGATGTTAATTTTAAGACTAAGCGGGACCCTGAAGTATGGGGGTAGATTAAATACCCAAGCAGTATAACCTTTCTCTGGCCTATGGCCAGATTCTTACTGTGGGTGATAAATTTAAGAAGGGATCTCAAAGATAGAATTCCACCAGAAAGCATTTCACTGAACTTGGAATTCCATACAACTTCCAAAGGTCACAACAAGCCAAAAAACACTGGTGCCTATTTGGGTGCCAGGTTTTCAAATTTTCTCTGGGTTTCTCTCTCTGTCCCTGATGCAGCTGCTAGTGAGTGCTGAACTGCCAGTTGCTGCCAGAGGCATGTAGGAAACTTGGGGAAAAAAAGTTACCTGCTTTGGAAAGAGAACAGTGAACACAGGGAAAAAAAACAGTCATACTTCTTTTTATTATTACTATTAGTTTTAGTAGTACTATTCTTAATGCAAATTAAAAAGTACAAAGAGTCATATAATAAACATTGCTTCATTCATTTCCTGAAGTTGAACATTTGTCATATTAGTTTTATTGCTCTCTTTTTGTATTTTTTATTGCTTTCTTTTTCTAAATGAAACATTATAGAGATAGTGAAGTCTGCTTTCAATTTTCTCTCTAGTCCTCAATACAGGCAACCACAATGCTGAATTGGGTGTACATCTTTCTTGGCCATACTGTCTCTCTATGTATGTATCTATGTCTGTATCTATATATCTCAGAGTTGTTTTATATGTTTATAAAACATATTTATAAATATAAATATCTTTATAATATATATTTATTTAAATTTTTTCACAAATGATATCATACTACATGTACCATTGAAGTTACTGTTTTACTCAGATTTATTCCTTTTAGATGCTTAGATATTTCCATGTTGATATATATATAAATTTATATATATAATTATCTACTTTTAATACTGAATATTATATTTCTGTTATGAATATTGTTGGGAAAATTACAAATAAAATCTGCTAACCCAGGAAATTCTTTTTGTAAATATAGAAAAGAAAGAAAATGGTTTTATTATTGAATAAACATTAAACTAAACTGGGATGTAAATAATAGATATCCACTGCTAAGATTGTGAAGAGAGAAAGAAATCTCACCCTTTTGTATAGCCAAGCAGATATAATCCATTATGTACATATTCTAAGCTAAACCATAACTTCTCCTCAAGTAAAGTGAATTGACAGCACTATTAGATATACATAGGTCATCCAAAATTCACTTAGTAATTGAAGTGGCTATGCCTCTAAGTTGCCTTTATCAAAAATAAGAAAAAATAAAACTTTTCCTGTCTCTACTAGCAGGCAATTAAAACTTGAAGCAAGGCACCTCGAGTAAACTTCCAGGGTAACAGGGAGATAAGGACTTACACTTCCTTGATGTTAATATATCAGAGATTGCTCCTAGGCCTCTAAGAGAAATATTCCTGGGTTATAATGCTTACTTAGCTTTGACAAATATTTATGTACATATCAAAGGGACAGAAGGCAGTTTTACAATTAAATTTTCTGGAAATGAACTAGGAAAAGGGAGGGGGAAATGATCTTTCCTTTGTGGCAACCAGGAACATTCAATCCTACAATATACCACATATTTATCTATTAATTTCTCTATTAATGGGCTTGTAGGCTGTTTCTAATTTTTCATTTTTGCTAATAATATGCCAATGAACATCCTCATATATGCTTTCCTGGAAAATGTGCAAGAGTTTCTCAGGTAATGAACATTTTTGGCATTGCCAGATATTTCCAAATTACACTCCTAAGTGGTTATATCCATTTATACTTCTACCAAAAAATATGGGATTCTCGGGCGCCTGTGTGGCTCAGTGGGTTAAAGCCTCTGCTTTCGGCTCAGGTCATGATCTCAGGGTCCTGGGATCGAGGCCCACATCGGGCTTTCTGCTCAGCAGGGAGCCTGCTTCCCCCCTCTCTCTGCCTGCCTCTCTGTCTCCTTGTGATCTCTCTCCCTCTGTGAAATAAATAAATAAAATCTTAAAAAAAAATGGGATTCTCCATTTATCCACATCTTCAACACTTGATATTGTACCTGAAAAATTTTGCCACCCTAATGACTCTGAAATGGAATCTCTTTATTACTTGATTTTTATTTTCATATATATTTTTTAAATTTTATTTTTATTCTTTGCCCAAGGGGTACAGGTCTGTGAATCATCAGGCTTACATCTTTCACAGCATTCACCAAAGAACAAAGCCTCTCCAATGTCTATAACCCATCCACCCTATCACTACCCTCCCACTCCCCAGTAACCCTCAGTTTGTTTTGTGAGATTAGGAGTCTCTTATGGTTTGTGTCCTTCCCCATCCCATCTTGTTTCATTATTTTTCCCTCCCTACCCCCCACAACCCCCCACCCTGCCCCTCAAGTTCCTCATATCAGAGAGATCATATGATAATTGTCTTTCTCTGATTGACTTATTTCGCTCAGCATAATACCCTCCAGTTCCATCCATGTCGTTGCGAATGGCAAGATTTCGTTTCTTTTGATAGCTGCATAATATTCCATTGTATATATATACCACATCTTCTTTATCCATTCATCTGTTGATGGACATCTAGGTTCTTTCCATAGTTTGGCTATTGTGGACATTGCTGCTATAAACATTCGGGTGCACGTGCCCCTGAGGAACACTACCTTTGTGTCTTTAGGATAAATACCCAGTAGTGCGATTGCTGGGTCGTAGGGTAGCTCCATTTTCAACTTTTTGAGGAATCTCCATACTGTTTTCCAGAGTGGCTGCACCAGTTTGCATTCCCACCAACAGTGTAGGAGGGTTCCCCTTTCTCCGCAACCTCGCCAACATCTGTCATTTCCTGACTTGTTGATTTTAGCCATTCTGACTGGTGTAAGGTGGTATCTCGCTGTGGTTTTAATTTGTATTTCTCTGATGCCGAGTGATGTTGAGCACTTTCTCATGTGTCTGTTGGCCATTTGGATGTCTTCTTTGGAGAAATGTCTGTTCATGTCTTCTGCCCATTTCTTGACTGGGTTATTTGTTTTATGGGTGTTGAGTTTGAGAAGCTCTTTATAGATTTTGGATACTAGCCCTTTATCTGATATGTCATTTGCAAATATCTTCTCCCATTCTGTCAGTTGTCTTTTGGTTTTGTTGACTGTTTCCTTTGCTGTGCAAAAGCTTTTAATCTTGATGAAGTCCCAATAGTTCATTTTTGCCCTTGCTTCCCTTGCCTTTGGTGAGGTTCCTAGGAAGAAGTTGCTGCGGTTGAGGTCGAAGAGGTTGCTGCCTGTGTTCTCCTCGAGGATTTTGATGGATTCCTTTCTCACATTGAGGTCTTTTATCCATTTTGAGTCTATTTTTGTGTGTGGTGTCAGGAAATGATCCAGTTTCATTTTTCTGCATGTGGCTGACCAGTTTTCCCAACACCATTTGTTGAAGAGACTGTCTTTTTCCCACTGGACATTCTTTCCTGCTTTGTCGAAGATTAGTTGACCATAGAGTTGAGGGTCCATTTTTGGGTTCTCTATTCTGTTCCACTGGTCTATGTGTCTGTTTTTGTGCCAGTACCATACTGTCTTGATGATGACGGCTTTGTAATAGAGCTTGAAATCTGGAATTGTGATGCCGCCAACTTTGCTTTTTTTTTTCAACATTCCTTTGGCTATTCGGGGTCTTTTCTGGTTCCATATAAATTTTAGGATTATTTGTTCCATTTCTTTGAAGTAAATTGCTGGTATTTTGATGGGGATTGCATTAAATGTGTAGATTGCTCTAGGTAGCATAGACATTTTCACAATATTTATTCTACCCATCCATGAGCATGGAATGTTTTTCCACTTCTTTGTGTCTTCCTCAATTTCTTTCATGAGTACTTTATAGTTTTCTGAATACAGATTCTTTGCCTCTTTGGTTAGGTTTATTCCTAGGTATCTTATGGTTTTGGGTGCAATTGTAAATGGGATTGACTCTTTAATTTCTCTTTCTTCTGTTTTGTTGTTGGTATATAGAAATGCAACTGATTTCTGTGCATTGATTTTATATCCTGACACTTGACTGAATTCCTGTATGAGTGCTAGCAGTTTTGGAGTGGAGTCCTTTGGGTTTTCCACATAAAGTATCATATCATCTGCAAAGAGTGAGAGTTTGACCTCTTCCTTGCCGATTTGGATGCCTTTTATTTCTTTTTGTTGTCTGATTGCTGAGGCTAGGACTTCTAGTACTATGTTGAATAGCAGTGGTGATAGTGGACAGCCTTGCCGTGTTCCTGACTTTAGGGGAAAAGCTCTCAGTTTTTCTCCATTGAGAATGATATTCGCTGTGGGTTTTTCGTAGATGGCTTTGATGATATTGAGGTATGTACCCTCTATGCCTACACTATGAAGAGTTTTGATTAAGAAAGGGTGCTGTACTTTGTCAAATGCTTTTTCAGCATCTATTGAGAGGATCATATGGTTCTTGTTCTTTCTTTTATTAATGTCTTGTATCACATTGATTGATTTGCGAATGTTAAACCAACCTTGCATCCCAGGAATAAATCCCACTTGGTCGTGGTGAATAATCCTTTTTATGTGCTGCTGGATCCTATTGGCTAGTATTTTGTTGAGGATTTTTGCATCCGTATTCATCAAAGATATTGGTCTGTAATTCTCCTTCTTGATGGGGTCTTTGCCTGGTTTGGGGATCAAGGTAATGCTGGCCTCATAAAAGGAGTTTGGAAGTTTTCCTTCCAATTCTATTTTTTGGAACAGTTTCAGGAGAATAGGTATTAATTCTTCTTTAAATGTTTGGTAGAATTCCCCTGGGAAGCCGTCTGGCCCTGGGCTCTTGTTCGTTGGGAGATTTTTGATGACTGCTTCAATCTCCTTACTGGTGATGGGTCTATTCAGGTCTTCAGTTTCTTCCTGGTTCAGTTTTGGTAGTTTATATTTCTCTAAGAATGCATCCATTTCTTCCAGATTGTCAAATTTGCTGGTGTAGAGTTGCTCATAATATGTTCTTAGAATTGTTTGTATTTCTTTGGTGTTGGTTGTGATCTCTCCTCTTTCATTCATGATTTTATTAATTTGAGTCCTTTCTCTTTTCTTTTGGATAAGTCTGGCCAGGGGTTTATCAATCTTATTAATTCTTTCAAAGAACCAGCTCCTAGTTTCATTGATTTGTTCCACTGTTCTTTTGGTTTCTATTTCATTGATTTCTGCTCTGATCTTTATGATTTCTCTTCTCCTGTTGGGTGTAGGCTTTCTTTGCTGTTCTTTCTCTAGCTTTTGTAGGTGTAGAGTTAGGTTGTGTACTTGAGACCTTTCTTGTTTCTTGAGAAAGGCTTGTATTGCTATATACTTTCCTCTTAGGACTGCTTTTGCTGTGTCCCAAAGATTTTGAACAGTTGTGTTTTCATTTTCATTTGTTTCCATGAATTTTTTTAATTCTTCTTTAATTTCCTGGTTGACCCATTCATTCTTGAGTAGGGTGTTCTTCAGCCTCCATGTATTTGAGGTCTTTCCAACTTTCCTTTTGTGGTTGAGTTCTAGTTTCAGAGCATTATGGTCTGAAAATATGCAGGGAATGATCCCAATCTTTTGGTACCTGTTGAGACCTGATTTGTGACCCAGAATATGGTCTATTCTGGAGAATGTTCCATGTGCACTGGAGAAGAATGTGTATTCTGTTGTTTTGGGATGGAATGTTCTGAATATATCTGTGATGTCCAACTGGTCCAGGGTGTCATTTAAAGCCTTTATTTCCTTGTTGATCTTTTGCTTTGATGATCTGTCCATTTCAGTAAGGGGGGTGTTCAAGTCCCCTACTAATATTGTATTCTTGTCAATGTGTTTCTTTGATTTTGTTATTAATTGGTTTATATAATTGGCTGCTCCCATGTTAGGGGCATAGATATTTATGATTGTTAGATCTTCTTGTTGGACAGATCCTTTTAGTATGATATAGTGTCCTTCTTCATCTCTTATGATATTCTTTGCCTTAAAGTCTAGTTTATCTGATATAAGGATTGCCACTCCAGCTTTCTTTTGCTGTCCATTGGCATGGTAAATTGTTTTCCACCCCCTCACTTTAAATCTGGAGGTGTCTTTGCGTGTAAGATGAGTTTCTTGTAGACAGCATATCGATGGGTCTTGTTTTTTTATCCATTCTGATACCCTGTGTCTTTTAGTTGGGGCATTTAGTCCATTTACATTCAGAGTAACTATTGAGAGATATACATTTAGAGCCATTGTATTGCCTGTAAGGTGACTGTTACTGTATATTGTGTTTCTTCCTTTCTGGTCTATGTTTCTTTTAGGTTCTCTTTGCTTAGAGGACCCCTTTCAATATTTCCTGTAGGGCTGGCTTGGTGTTTGCAAATTCCTTGAGTTTTTGTTTGTCCTGGAAGATTTTTATCTCTCCTTCTATTTTCAGTGACAGCCTAGCTGGATATAGTATTCTTGGCTGCATATTTTTCTCCTTCAGTGCTCTGAATACATCATGCCAGCTCTTTCTGGCCTGCCAGGTCTCTGGGGATAGGTCTG